>SKCR01028727.1:0-136381 GCA_019454045.1 Zanthoxylum bungeanum | reverse complement strand
ACCCTCTTCATCTAGAGAGTAAGAATATTCAGGTACCTATAGGCATTTAAGGAATCAACCACACTAATCTCAAATCTGCATAAATTGCATTAAAATCCTGAGATGACATGCTAAGTCTTAATTCTTTAAAAAATTAAAAAAAAATAAAAATAAAATATAAAAGACCATGCAGCATGCACTGAGAAACTGTAATAAGCTTGGCATATGATCACATGAGAAAAGCAGGCTCCTGATCCACACAATAACACAACAAATCATCCTCCTATTGGCCATCCAAGAAAGGTTAAAACAAGCAATCATGAGACATTATCTAAGACCAGCAGAAAGATACAAGTTTGGAGAGAAGCCTCAGAGTTTCCAAATCTTCAAGGATGTTGCTCTGTTTGTTTGTCACAAGTAGCAAATACAAAGCTTCTATTGGCTGGTAAACGTAGCGAACATTTTCAGTCTCAACATATGTATGCTGTTTTCCAGTGCCAACCAACTTAGGAAAAGCTGCAAGAAGACCTTCGATCCTTACACGAGACATATCCACAAACTGCCTAGAGACCAGCACTGCAATGTACAAAAAATGTCAAAAAGAGTGACATAAAAGCGAACAAAGCAAGTTTAAAGTTTAGATATAAACCATATATGATCAGAAAACAATAATACGGACCAAAAAAAAATGAAGGGGGAGGGAGGGTGTGAGGGGAGGAAAGAGGAGATGAATTCAATAGTTAATATTGAACTAAATACCTTGCAGATTTATGATGAGGCACCTACCCCCTTTTGTGATAATTTCATAAAAGTGTCCAATAATTAAGTAATGCCCACAATTACCAAGGAGATCACTTAACAAAGTCTGTATTCTAATTTTCCAAGGCTAGTACATTAATACTTTTAAAAGTACATTTGTTTTTTCCCTTTTTCAATAGCCTATTAGCCTCTATAATAATTTCAACATACTGGATGTCCATTTCACAAAATGGCATGAAATAACATATAAAAATGAGGAGTTTAAGAGAAAGAATACATAACAAACAAAAAACTCACCTTTGCCAGATTTGGACACGATTGAAGCAGCGAGAACAACCTATATCACAAACAAGAAAGATAACTAAGATGCAAATTTTCACATAAAAAATAAATAAA
Organism: Zanthoxylum bungeanum; assembly: GCA_019454045.1. Taxonomy (NCBI): domain Eukaryota; kingdom Viridiplantae; phylum Streptophyta; class Magnoliopsida; order Sapindales; family Rutaceae; genus Zanthoxylum; species Zanthoxylum bungeanum. The sequence continues at coordinate 135,247 of SKCR01028727.1, read as the reverse complement.
TAAATAGACCAACAGATCATTCTCCTCATACATTCAACAAAATAAATGAAAAACAACATGTTAAAAGGGGGAAAAATTCAGAGCAACAAAAGCTGAAGTAACATTGAGTCGTCTTCTGAGTGTATAAAGCGTGCAAGCTTAATAACTCTGAAAGCTTACATCGGGGCAAAAGCATAATCTTATCAACTTCAAAATATCCATAAACTGCATAGGATATAATATAATGCAATATTAAATTCACACAAATGCACAAGCAAGGTCGAAAAGTATTACCATTTTGGATTACGAAGGAGCAAATAACACCAATGGAACCTGAAAATTAAGACACAAAAAAAAAAAAAAAAAAATCAAATAACCAAGCGAAGTAAAGTAAATAAAATCTCCTTATAATACAGGCAACAAATCCAATAATAAAATATTTCAATTTCATAAACTCGAGCTCAGATCCAATTCTAGTTACATAAGATCTAACTGATCCACACAATAGAAACCTGAATTGGTTTGTCCTGTTTGGCTGGAGATAAAATGCAGGAAAATGTAAGAAAATTACAAAATTTATCACTCTCGGATCTCAGATCTAATTGTAAAACTATGAGATTTTAGAATATAGATTTTCTAATTAACGGCTGAGATTGTAGCGTTTATAAATTTTGAAGGCTGAGATCTCCGAGATACTGACCTGGATCGATCTACTTAATCTTCGCGCGTCGCCTTTTTTCTTAAGAAGCAAGAGAAACTGTAAGCTCGAAGCGTATGAACAATGAACTGAGAAATGAATTTGATATTTTTTGGGTTTATAAGGAAACTACTCTAATTTGGGCCTAGGCCCAATTAGAGTTTATTCTAAGCGAGCCGGGTATTTTCATTTCATTTCGTATCAACCCTTCAATGAAATGCAATCATCATGCCACGTATGATTATCGAGTTTCAAAAGAAAAAAAAAAATACCAAAATTGAAAAATACCAAACTGACAAAATTACATAATTTTATGATAATTGAAATCAATTAGCGAATAAATTTTAATTTGAAGTAATTGGCATGAATAAAAGTTTTAAATGTGAAATTTTTATGTTTTTTTTTTCAATTTAATTTTTTATGTTTTAAACGTTTTAATATTATTTATATGATTGTGACTATAATGTTGATATCAAATAATTATTTTTACGGAAATCATCACATATAGTTGATGTTAAAAAAACATTTGAGAAAATGACATTTGTATAAATAAAATTATTAAAAATGAATATTTTTCCCCCAAAGTCATAACGTTATTTTCACAAAAAAGAAAAAAATAATAATAAAGTCCGTAAATACAATTGATTTTTTTAAAAAAAAATTAATATCTTCATTCCAAATTATTAAAAGGAGATATTTACACCCAAAAATTACTTTTAAAAATTTCATAATATCAAAATATAAAATATAAATAAATAAAATTATTAAGAGTCAGAATTAGATTGTATTAATTTTGTTCAACATCAATGTCATCAAATTTTGTCAAATGTAATGTGTGATATTATATATAAAATAAAACTATATAAACCCTAGATTAATTTATATTAAATTCAGTTGAACAAACTTATATTGAATTAATGGGTTTGTATTCAATGAATTATCAAAAATTGTATACTTGTCTATAGATTTTTTTTTTTTTTTTTTTTTTGATTTTGCAGATGTTGTGAACATATATGAATATCCATCTTGATGGACAAATGCAAATGTGGATATGGATACCGATCTTGAAAATTTTAGCGAATATGACGAATAAATACTTAAAAAAGTATAAGAATTGGTATGATAAGAATTCATAAAAGAAGACGCAATCAAAGATGACTACCACCAACATAAACACACAATGCGCGTTCAATGTCAGTTTTCAATTACTGAAAATGCATACCACGCTGCCAATGCTAATTTTTTCTTTTCTAGCAGACACTTTTTTTTTTTTTTTTAAATCGTTGGAAACTCCGCCACCAAACCACCAATTCTGGGCCGCGGCGCAGGTAAAACCCCCGACTGCCCCAGGCTCTTACAAGAAGTTGCACCCCCTGGATTCGAACCCAGAATCTCAAGGTTCTGGACCCTTCACCACCAAGCCACACCCCATTGGGGGCTTTTCTAGCAGACACATCACACATCTTTATTTATTTTTAAAAGTTCTCTTAAATGGTACACAAAATGTATATCAAATTTCTCTATATCCATACTTGCAAATTTAATCAGACTTGTACTAATGGTAATACTGCTCCAAATGTGTGTGCCCAGGAATATCAAATTATTTAGTATCGTCATCGGAGTGGGTTTATAGCTTGCTCTTCGGAACCCCAACTGGCGCATCTCTCGACCTCCTCTCCACAGCTCTCGACAGTTGCTTCACCGCCTCTTTTGGCAGATCTCGGGGTTTGCTCAGCCATAATCCTCCATCAACAACCAATGTTGTTCCGTTAACATACTTCCCTATATAATCATCAAGAAGATATAGATTAAATCTCACTGCAGAATTTTAATGAGAGAAAAAACAGAAGCTATTCTTGATTTAACACTGAACTGAAATGAAGCAGGGAAGCTTTTTCCCTATTCCACCTGTCCAACAATTTCCATCATTCAATCTTCATTATTAAAAAAAATATATACAAATGTAACAAAATTTCTCCCAACCCAGTTCAGGACGGCTTGAATATCACCTCAACAGATCATACCGGTTAAATCGTCCAATAACTACAATTATCCAACGGTTCAAGAAAACAAACTGGTCATTTAGACAAGTAACAGAAATCATTTGTTGTGATTCTCTGATCACTTTAGAGTATGTTTGAGTAAAAATCGAATTGAATTTCTATTATTACAAGAATAGATTTACAAAAGTTTACAAACTTGAAACTTTACAAAAACCTCACTACAACACTCTCAAGCTCTCTGCTTGGAGCTTATTACACTCATTTGGGGGGCTTTGAACTCACTGCAAAGTTCTGAATTTATAATACTCACCCAGCCCAAAATGTCAACAAAGCTACAGTACACCCACCTAAAGTTGGTTGGCTGCATCTTCAATCTTCAACTTTCCTGGATTCTAGGCTATCACCACCTCAATGTTTGTTGGCTTGATGCAGAAAATGGAGGATGATAGGAAGCTTCTCTGATGCTTCATGCGGACCATGCAGTTAGACTCAACAATTCTCCCCCTCCATCTGCATCTGAAATGATATCTATCGGACAACTATTCTGGTTATGTCTTTGCACAGCTCTAGCTTGTCCTAATCACTGTTCATTTGTTGACATGTCGGCATTGTCTCTACACAGTTCACTTCACTGCATCTCTGTACAGTATTCTTCTGTTATGTCTCTGCATAGTACAATCCACTGTGTCTCTGCACAGTAATCTTCTGTTGTGTCTCTACACAGTTTTGCTGCCATTTTTCTTCACTCATTTGTTCCTCAGTGTCTTCTTGCCTTGTGGGAAATTCTCTGGCTCCCCCTCATCAGTAAGCAAAATATATTCGGATCCCGGATATCTGGTTGATGGAATCCTGCCTCGCTCAGATCTTCTTGTCTGAGGTCTACTGGTTTCAGGAGGTCTATCATCATCCATCTCTGTGAATGATCTTGTAGCTTCTAATGGAGTGGGTTGCGGCTCCCCCTGCTCAACACTCTCTTCTGTAATCTTTGATGGAACAGGTTGTGTCTCCCCCTGCTCAACATCCTCATTTGCCTCCTCTGGTTCTGCTTTTGGAATTTCCTCGTGCACCCTATCTGTGGCCAATTGTGCTGTTGCTGAGTCTGGATTTCTGTCGGCACTAGAATTGGAAGACATCCTGGGCATTTCAATGTCATCAATTGTCCGGTCTTCAAGAAACTCTACTTCATGGCTTCTGATGACCATCTTCACCTTCGGATCCCATAGTCTGTATCCAAATTTTTCATCTCCATGGCCTAGGAATATACATGGAGTTGTCCTTGCATCGAGCTTCTTCCCGAGCTCATTGGATACATGTGCAACGGCTAAACAACCGAATACTCTAGGGTGAGTGTAGGAGTAATTCTTACCAGACCACAATTTCTCCGGAATCTCCAAGTTCAACGGCGGTAGAGATGGTGATCTATTGATCAAGTAGCAGGCGGTACAAACGGCTTCTCCCCATAATGGCTTTGACAGCTTAGCCATACTGATCATTTCTCTGAATTTCTCCATAATGGTGCGGTTCATTCTCGCAGCGACACCATTATGTTGTGGTGTGTGTGGAACAGTTCTCTCATGTCGAATGCCATGTCTCCTACAGTAGGCTTCGAACTCCTTGGAACTGTACTCGCCTCCATCGTCTGTGCAAAGACACTTCAGCTTTTTCCTTGTTTCATGCTCTACCATGGCGTGGAACAGCTTGAACTGATCTAGGACCTGCTCATTCGTCTTGAGGAAATACACCCAGATTTTCCGAGAAGCATCATCAATGAAAGTCAGAAAATACTTGTTACCGCCCAATGAATCAACCTCCAAGAGACCACAAACATCAGAGTGTACCAGACTGAGCAACTCTGATATTCTCTCTGGAGAGAAATTAAACAAGACTCTGGCGTTGCTTACCAATTAGATAGTGGTTGTAAGGACCTCGTGCATCATCCTTGGTAAGCTTCTTCTTGTTCAGGGTAGATAACTCTCTCTCACTCATGTGTCCGAGTCTCTGGTTCCACAGATTTTGAGAAGTCTCTTTTTCAGCTACATTGAGGCTGTCTGCACAAATCTTCACATGAGTCTTGTATAGTGTGCCGCAAGCATGTCCTCGGGCGACAACCATGACACCTTTCGTCATTCTCCATGTGTCATTTCTGAAAAGATTGTCATAGCCCTGTTTGTTAAGGGCTATCCCCGAGAGTACATTCAGCCGAAGTTCTGGAACATACATGACATCCTTCAAGATCAATGTACACCCGACATTTGTCCGCAACTGAATATCACTCATTTTTACTATCCCAGAGAAACTGATATTTCCCATCTTCACTGATCCAAAGTCTCCAGCTTTGTAGGTTGTGAAGAAATCTCTGTGAGGAGTGACGTGGTAGGATGCTGCAGTATCTACCACCCACTCAATATCTTGGGTTGCGTTGTGAAGGCATGTCTCTTCCTGCATGGAGCATATTGCTACATCTGCTTGGGCAACGACCAGTGTCTCTTCTTCGTCATTCTTCGGCTTGTGATTGCCTTGTCCCTGCTCTCGTTGCAGTTTTCGGCAATTCTTCTTTAGGTGGCCTACAATGTCACAATGATAGCACTTATAGGTAGGCTTCCTTCCATCTGAGGATCTACCCCTGGTTGTGCTTCTGCCTTTCTCTCCGTCTCTTCCTCGAGTCTCTGTGACGAAGGCTTCTGTCTGTTCTAAGCCAACATATTTTCTCTTGGACTCCTCATTCGACAGGGCATTTTTTACCATAGGCATGGTAAATTTACCTCCTGGAGCGGAATTGCTGAGAGTAACCACCAATATCTCCCAGCTATTAGGAAGGGAACTGAGTAGTAAGAGGGCTTGAACTTCATCTCCCAGCTGCATGTCTACTGCAGACAGTTGGTTCACCACGCTCTGGAACTCGTTGGTGTGTTCTGCAACGAAAGTTCCACTCCGTAGCTTCAGGTTCACCAAACGCCTCATTACCAGGGCTTTATTCCGAGCTGTCTTGGCCTGGAACATGTCTTCCAGGTTTATCCACATCCCGTAAGCATCTGAATCCTGTGCTACGTGGTGGAAGACACTGTGACCGATCCACTGCCTGATCTGACCCAAAGTTCTGTTGTTGAGTTTATTCCAGTCATACTCTTTAACAGACTGTGGTCTCACTCCCTTCATCTCGATGATATCAAACAGATCTTTGCAGTGCAAATAATCTATCATCCGAGGCAGGTGATGCTAACGTGGCGCTGACGTGGCGGATGATGTGGCGCTGACGTGGCGATCGCGTAGCGGATGACGTGGCGCTGACTGTGCGCTGAAGTGGCGATGACTCAACGCTGACTGTGCGCTGACATGGCGGACACGTCGGCGTCTTAAACCTCCAGCCACACGCGCAGCGCGTGCTGCCAGTCTCGGCGCGTGGGATGTCTCTGCCTGGCGCGTGCGGGCTCCCTGGACCTCTGTTTGATCGAAGGAAAATACCATCGTGCTCATCTCGACGTGAACTAGCTGATGGTATGCTCAAAGTTGATTTTTGACAACTTTATCGGAACTCGAATTTTCCGAACCGAGCCCCGTTCTTCGATTTTTCGACCCCAAAGAAGAACCAAAGCTCTGATACCACTTGTTGTGATTCTCTAATCACTTTAGAGTGTGTTTGAGGAAAAACCGAATTGAATTTCTATTACTATAAGAATAGATTTACAAAAGTTTACAAACTTGAAACTTTACAAAAACCTCACTACAACACTCTCAAGCTCTCTGCTTGGAGCTTATTACACTCATTTGGGGTGCTTTGAACTCACTGCAAAACTCTAAATTTATAATACTCACCCAGCCCAAAATGTCAACAAAGCTACAGTACACCCACCTAAAGTTGGTTGGCTGCATCTTCAATCTTCAACTTTCCTCGATTCTAGGCTATCACCACCTCAATGTTTGTTGGCTTGATGCAGAAAAAGGAGGATGACAAGAAGCTTCTCTGATACTTCATGCAGACCATGCAGTTGGACTCAACAACATTCTCATGATTATCTGATTATAATTCTTGCTTTCGGAATCTTACAAATTGGTCATTTGGACAAGTTCATATTTGTTTTCAAAGTTTTACTGCCCACTAGGTCAAATAAATAATGGACTAAGGGTCCGTTTGATATAACTTTTCAAGTAGAGTTTTTATTAATAGAGCTTTTAGAAGTAAAGTTTATGTTAAATTTTTTTTAAGTGTTTGGTTGTAAATAAAAACTTTTATTAAAGATTGTAAAATTACTATATTGGATAAGTTTTTTTAAATTGTATTATGAAAGAAATGAAATAATATTGCTAAATTAAATAACAGTATTAAAGACAATTTAACCATTTAAAAAAGTTTTTCAAGCTCTACTCCCAAAATTTTGGGCTTTTGCTAGTTGAGACAAAATAGTTTTTTTAATTATTAAAAGCTCTACTTAAAATGCAAACAAACACCATAAAAAATTTCTAAAAGTGCTTTGGGATTAAAAAAGCTATTTTACCTCTACTAATTGCTTGTTTGGTATGGGCTTTTATGGTCCGTTTGATATAACTTTTTTAAATAGAACTTGTTCAAGAAGAACTTTAATTAGTAAAGCTTTTAGAAGTAGAGCTTCTGATAAAAAAATTCTAAGTGTTTGATTATAAGTGAGAGCTTTTATTAAAAAATATAAAATTACTTTATTGTACAAGATTTTTTAAGTCGTGTTATGAAAAAATTAAATAAAATTGTTAAATTAAATAAAAATATTACAGATAATTTAACATTTTAAAAAAGTTTTTTAAACTCTACTCCAAAAAGCCCAAATTTTGAGTTTTTCCTAATAGAGATAAAATAGTTTTTTTAATTATCAAAAGCACTATTTAAAATACAACCAAACACCATAAAAAATTTTAAAAAGAGCTTTTGGAATTAAAAAACACTTTTACCTCTACTAGAAGTCATACCAAATAGGCACTTAATAGAGGTAAAATAGTTTTTTTTATCCCAAAAGCTCTTTTCGAAATTTTTTTAGTGCTTGGTTACATTTTAAGTAGAGCTTTTGAGAATTAAAAAAACTATTTTGCCTCAACTAACAAAAGCCCAAAAGAAGTAGAGCTTTGAAAGTTTTTTAAATGGTTAAATTATCTATAATATCCTTATTTAATTTAGCAATATTATTTTATTTCTTTCATAATATAACTTAAAAAAATTTATCCAATAAAGTAATTTTATAATTTTTAATAAAAGATTTCATTTACAACCAAACACTTAAATTTTTTTTAACAAAAGCTATATTTCTAAAAACACTACAGGAAGAAACTCTAATTGAAAAACCATAACAACCCTAAAAGTCATAAAAAATTGGCTATATCTCCTCATATGAATAAAATTGACTGAGGGTTTTATCCACAGAGATTCGTTTTGGCCTCAACTACTGAATCATATTTGCCATTGTCTACTCATCCTTTCTTCGCAAGGTACAGAACCAAATTAAAATATATTTCTATCTTCCTAGGGTTTCATCTCACAAAATGAACTTGCTAAGCATTCAATTAAAGCGTACATAATTAGAATCAACAGAATCACATTTCTAGCCACAAGTGAAGATAAAGAAACATACAAAGATTATCAAACAATCAATCTAATTATGTGATAAGTTCAGAAGAAAAAGATATAGATCAAATAAATTAGCAGCTGACCTGCTTCAGATGCAAGATAGAGAGCAGCCATGGCAATATCCCATTTCTCCCCATATTTAGAGGGGGGCATATAATGTGTTGCCTTGCTCGTTATCTCCTCAGGCGCAAGTTTATTCACACCAGCTGTGTCTTCAATAGGTCCAGGTGCAATTCCATTGACTCTAATGTCATAATCCGTACCCCACTCCAATGCCAAGCTTCTTGTAATGCTGTCAACAGCCGCCTGATAAAAGGATAGCACTTGGGAACAATTTGACACGATACAAAAAAGTAAAAAACAAAATAATTCCAACAATTGAAAAAAAAATGCACCAACCTTGGCAGCAGATACATGGATTTGATACCAAGTAGCAGTATAATGCAAAGTCGCGCTTATGTTAATGATTATTCCACCACTAGATGATGGATCCTTTCCTTGTCCTCCTTTCTTAATATACTTCAATGATTCATGGCACATCATAAATGTACCAACAGAGTCTATTTCCATCACTGCATAAACCAATATGCAACAGAAGAAACAATCAATTCCAATTTCCAAGCCAAAACTCTCACTCAAAGTGCACTACACATAGATGAATACATATAATAATACAACCTGTTCGGAAACCATTCGGGGATAAATCCTCAGCTGGCACAAGGAAATTGCCAGCAGCAGCATTCACAAGAATGTCAAGCTTGTCAAAATGCTTGATAGTCGATTCCACAGCTCTTACTGCATCTTCTCTTTTGCGAACATCTCCCTCAAGTCCAATAGCCTACAACAAAACAAACACATTAAATTTCACTTCCCAGTAAAAAAAGAAAAAAATCCCTTCCAAAATAAACCAAAGGACGTAAGGCTACCGCTATGAGCAGGGTATGGGAAGGTTAATGATGTAAAAATTTTCCTTCAGATCTAAATAACAATTTTCATTAAGCAAAATAATGCTAATTTTTAATTGAACATCAGTGATTCTCTAAATAGTAAACAATAATTCACAATTTATCACATCAAACTAAGCTCCTTAATAGTAATCCTGAAGAAGCAACCAAAATCAATTACAAAACAGACATACCCAGATGATCAAATAGCTAGAAAAGGGCATTTTTAAGAAAGATCATAACAAAAAAAATTGAAATTTAAGTAATTTACGGGAATCCCATAAGAGTGAAGAACGGAAACAGCAGAATCAAGAACAGTTTTGCGACGGCCCATGATGGCAATGGCGGCTCCATGTTTGCCAAGCTGAAGGGATATCTCAAATCCAATACCAGAGCCGCCTCCAGTCAACAAGGCCACCTTTCCTTTCAGTATATCTCCTTTGAATGGCGACTCCATTTTTCTTGCAAACACTTAATGTCGGAGATTTTTTTTTTTTGTGTATGTTGAACAACGATTAACGAAATTCAGCTTTTAAGGAAGTTGTATCGGTAGTTGATGTGACGAGCCGGCGACTGTAGAAAAATTTTCTGTAACCATGTCTTTAATGTCAGAGTCAATTTCCAACTATAATTGTATAATATTTATACCGGTAAAATTTAGGCGGAAGACCCGATATCATTATATCTCAGGCTCACGCATCACACAAAGTCCAATTAGTACAAAGCTGTCAACAACCCTCAATCTACGCATGTGATTCCTCTGCAGGGTCCATGAGCCCATAAGCCTCAAATGGCCTATAGGCTTTCAATAGTTCGTACGACTTATAAAAGTTTCAGCACATCTCAATCATGATCCTCAATATCACATTCGACATTATTGCACCAATCTACACATCACTAATTCTTTTTTGATAAAGGAAACTGAGTATTTGGATTGAAACATAACACCTACAAATACGACGGTATAATCCAAATACTATAGGGATTACACTTTATCCTGAATATCTAGGCACTTCTGATTCAACTAACCCTTTCTAAATAGGCTTGGAATACGACTCTTCCAAGGAATCTGAATCCGACTAGAAGGCTACCTCACGACATATAAAATGAGAACGGGTCCAAAGGGAAGATTCATTGAAGCTTTGACACTCACACTCGAGTTCTCAAGGTATACAAAACTCCCTAAACACAAGTCCACCGCCCTCACGACAATCTTTGAAGATCAAGGTAACCCTAAACCTTGTTCTTCTCTATTTTTTCGCTCGTCCACGTCGCTGACTTGAGCATCGGAGTGCCTACGGCATCCACCACACCGGTGGGTAGATACTATGTGCTCACTTTATCTTTGTTTTGCAGGATCGCTAGTGCCTCATCATACAAATTCTTGATTGTAGGCCAAAAGCGAAATTCAACGTCTATAATTTGGCGCCCACCGTGGGCCTCCGGTGATTCATAGCAAGCAAATATCTCTCAATCTACGATCCACACAACACACTTACACACATGGCTTCTGGCATCAAAAACACACCAGAGTATGTGGCTGGACACTTGGCTGCTCTTCAAGGACAGTTGCGATCACTGGAGGAGGAGAACCTCGCGATGCGGAGCACCACACCAGCCTCCAAAAGCAATTGTAGTAGATGGCCTCGACCTCTTAGCGGCGAGGAACTTAGTGCTAAGGCGGTTGTGGAACCCCTATGGTCGGATCGGTACCTAGCTCAACAGAAGTGGGTCTAACCCAAAGATATCAAGGATGTGTATTTAAAAATATTTTAATGAAAAATACATTCTGATACGAGTGCATAGGAAAAAACAGGGACCAAATCAGTGTTGGAATTTTCTAAACATCCCAAGATCATATCAAGCAATGAAAATCATGTGTATACATCAAGAAGTACGGCGGAAACATACTTACATTGATCGGTTTGGATGCGACGAAGAAAAATCTTTTCCTCAAAGATGATGAAGCTCTCGGTAGTGAGCTGATTTTTGGCCTCCAAAATTCGGTCAACCTCCATTGATAGATCTCCAAGCTCCAAGCTATGTATGGTGATTCCATGCTCATGAAATTGGTTCCCTATCACCTTAGGATAACTCCTTTGTGTGCTAGCACTCTTGATTTTGCAACAAAATCATCACTTTTCTTCTTGTTATTTTCGGCCAAGCCAAGAAATGGAGAAGAAAATTGGTTCAAAACCGAGAGAGGGAGATGAGGGAAAAGGTTTCTGAAACCGTGAAGAAGGAAGAGAGAGATGGCAAAATGTGTTAAATCTTTTGGTTTTAATTTTCCAAAAACAAATACAAAAAAAAACTCAAACAAATTTCCAAAAGTCAAAGGCTTTTAAAGCCAACCACTTCCATCAACTATTCACTCAATCAAGTGACAAGTTGTCACATCACTCAAAGTGACTAATGATTTGATGCTTGATGCGACTAGTGATTTGACGCTTGATGTGACTTGTGAGCCGCACTTAAGTTCGCAATGCGAGTGCGCCCGCAAACACTCTCGGGCTCGGGTTCGCTAATTCCAAATTAACGAATTTTCCGTTGCGACGTAATTAAATAATTATGCCTAGCAAAATTACTATTCACGTCGCTAACGAATTAATTCTAAATTAAATTGTTCGCCCGAATTAAAATCTAATTTCAATTCTGCGTCGAAATCCAATTTCGTATAATATATCGAATATATTATTTTATCGATTAATTCCAAATTAATCGTTCACTCTCTTTATTAATATTTTATCCCAGATAAAATATCTGCGTAATTAATCACAGATTAATTTTCTCTCTCTACTAATTAATCCCAGAGTAATAAAGTGCGAGTCATACGTCATCGGTGAATCTTCGGGAAGCGACCCATGAGATCCCCAGATATGTTGGCAGTAAATTCGGTCGTCGGACTATCCGAACACGTACGTACCTAGTACTACGTTTTTACCGATTTACAAGACAAGGTTGGCTTCTAGCAAAGCGCCATGCCTACCCAATTCTCCAGAAATATCCTTACAGGAATAAGTGATCTATATAAGGCGTAGTATACGTAGTATAGCGTATTTCGATCCAATATCAGATGTCACGTGCAAGGCCTGAGGCTGGAAATGTGTATGCCACGTACGAAGCACATATCGGATCTCTGGTAATTAGTCTCTATAATCGGATAAACATGACATAGTCATTTTATCACGATGACTGCAGTACATAACAGAACCAGTTATGTATCCTACGTGACCATCATCTCCACTATGACTGGAGTGATACTTCCGTCTTGACATCACACCCAATACACTACGATTCTCAATATACCCAAAAGAGGCGTACACAGAATCTGTTAAAGCCCCGGACGACCAAAACCAAAGTATATTGATTGTCGCAAGTATTAGCGGTGCAAGTCTCAAGTTAAGACCAAATACACCTACCCTGATTCGGACTTCCATAGACACATAGTCATACTACCAATGGAATTCCGAGGGGTCTATCCAGAGCGAAGCTGTTTTTCGTACCATCGGTAAAACAAAACCTCCTATTACACTTGCATGAGTATCCTATACCCAAATATATGAGAACTATGTGGTTATGCCCTCACAACGCGCACAAGTGTAATACTAGTCTTTTACGCATTATCGATGTCCAATCTCGATAATACTCTGACTATGGATATTTAATGATTAAACCTTCGTGGATTGATACTGTCTCATATCATCTCAATCCGGAACTAATCATAAGGACCTTTCATCATTTATACATCTTGATGATCTAATCACAAATGATAAAATAACAATTTCCTTTGTCACATAGTTAATTTGTACAACAACACCATGATATGTACAAATAGTGACGCTATGGGTCATAATTGTCCAACAATCAGAGTTCGGGAAACTCTGAAACAGAGAAAATGAAGTTTAGTGTTCATCAGCTCTCAGAGTTGCGACGCGGAGGCTTAGGAGTCGCGACGCCAAAAACTGCGAGAGCTCAACGTCCCGGCGTCACGACGCGCAAGGGTGAGAGTCACGACGCTCGAATGTCAGATGCACAGTGTCACGACACTGGAAGATCAGTCGCGACGCTACCCTGTGTAAAATATTGGCAGAGAGCATTTTAAGTTTTTAACCTTCAAATCAATTATAAACACTTCCAATTTTCTCTTATCATTTCAATACACCTTAAAACCAATTTTAACATCAAAACCAACCACAACACATGTTATACAACTAACATACAAGTATTCTAAATATATATATATGTATTTGTTTGAATCAAAACACAAACCAAAATAAAATCTCATAATGAAATGACTCGTGAATAATTCTAGGTCACTCAAATGTGGTCAAGTGATTCTAGAATGGTAGCCATAGCTCTAAGCTTTAATCTAGAGTTCCAAACTCTTATTAATTGTTCTATGTCTAACATGAATATCTTTGACCCAATTACAAGCATATTGTGTTTATACTTCTAAAGCATCCTAACACAATTCATTAGTCTAATTTCAACTTTAAGCTATGTTATTATGCATACAATGCATAATTCATCACTATATGTCTCACTAATGAAAACTCACTAATGAAGAACATAGCTTAGGAGAAGATCAAATATTACCTAGTAAGTTTGATACAAAGATCCAATCTCATTCTCCTTTGTTGAAACGGTTGGATAACTTCCAAAGTTTAGCAAACTTGACTCCAAGATCCATTCCTGATCCTAATGCTAGCAAGCTTCACTCCAAGATCCAATCTTGATTTCTCCTAGATGAAATGTTGTAGAGAACTTCCAAAGCTTCTTAAAATACTTCTCTAACTTAGGCTAATTTCTCTAAGAATTACTTATATTTAGCTTTCACAAGCTTAATTAAAACTTTGCTCAAGCTTGCTATTTATAGCAAAACTTAGACAATTTTTTTAATTAATAAAAGTTATAATCAACTTTTATGTGGGCTTAATCTAATATGTCCAAATATGTATAATTAGGTGTGACTAATCACATTTGTCTACCACTTTGATTTAATACAATTAAATCAAGACAGTTTAATTAATGGATTAGTTACATGTCTATCACTTTGATTTAATCCAATTAAATCAAGCCAAAAATACCTACAATTACATATTTTCAATTACCAAAATATCCTAAAATGTAGAGATATTTATGAAATTATAATTAAGCTCCTGTATAATTTTGAATTAATCCAATTAGGTCAAAGTAAATAATCAATGTTATCCAATAACAATTGATTATCTTAGTTGATAATTATAATATCGAATATTATTTATTAAAAAAATAATCGGCTACCCAAGTGATCAACGAGTACACTTCATATTGTGGGACTCTCTAAGTTCAGACACGTCCATCATATAAGCCTAGCTAATATGTACGCAATTCGGCCACTTCCGAATTCGCTAAGAACACAAACGACCTTTCTGAACTATGCAAGTCGAGGTCATCACATATATTTAACAATCCCTCTGTCGTAGGCTATCCGAGTTGTGCTTAGGAAACATAGAATACACCGTAAGTTTTTGAGGCGTACATCTCATGTCGACATGTCCATGATTCTTTACAACTAATGTGATCCACCATAGGTGATCAGCTTTGGACAAAGTCATTAAGAATCGTGACTTACTCACATGGATATATAAACCTCTTATGGTACACATACAAACCGACTGATCCTATGTTGATACATACTTGATTAACGAGTGCATCGGTTCACACCCAACGAACATCTAGAGGTCATACCATGAAAGGTTTCTGACATACATAACATATAAGTGTGGAGGATCTCACGTAAAATCAATGATATCCTATAGTCAAAGGATCACATATGCTACTCGACTAGAGAAGATTCTAATTGACGGTGGTGTGTACTTCCAAATATTAGGAATCACTTGTGAGACATTTAATATTCGCTCCAACGAATATCCACATGTCTATACGAGCTTCCAAATATCATGGCACATCGGGTTAAACCATTGGAACTCCAATTCCAATATACGACATGTGCTAGTCTTATAGGTTATATGAATTCGACCGTATTCCAAAACCAACGACTATGAATATTTACTTTAAGAATAGTTTATAATAGTAATAATATCTCAATGTCGGACCACTTAGTGTCCAGTATTACTGCAAGACTATTCTAAGGTCGATGTCATTCTCAGCATATTTATACATCAATCTAATATACATAATGCCAATATCATTATTGAAGTATGAAATGAAAATGTAGTTATTTTATTAATAAATAATAAAATGTACAATACATTATTCAGATTGGCGCTCCAAGTACCAAATCCAACACTCAGGACCATCCCAACGGCCCCATCATTCAGACTAACCTTTTAGAGGCATTCGACGACCGTATTCCAAAACCAACGACTATGAATATTTACTTTAAGAATAGTTTATAATAGTAATAATATCTCAATGTCGGACCACTTAGTGTCCAGTATTACTACAAGACTATTCTAAGGTCGATGTCATTCTCAGCATATTTATACATCAATCTAATATACATAATGACAATATCATTATTGAAGTATGAAATGAAAATGTAGTTATTTTATTAATAAATAATAAAATGTACAATACATTATTCGGATTGGCGCTCCAAGTACCAAATCCAACACTCAGGACCATCCCAACGGCCCCATCATTCAGACTAACCTTTTAGAGGCATTCGACGACGTATGTGTTAGTCTTATAGGTTATATGAATTCGACCGTATTCCAAAACCAATGACTATGAATATTTACTTTAAGAATAGTTTATAATAGTAATAATATCTCAATGTCGGACCACTTAGTGTCATGTATTACTACAAGACTATTCTAAGGTCGATGTCATTCTCAGCATATTTATACATCAATCTAATATACATAATGACAATATCATTATTGAAGTATGAAATGAAAATGTAGTTATTTTATTAATAAATAATAAAATGTACAATACATTATTCGGATTGGCGCTCCAAGTACTAAATCCAACACTCAAGACCATCCCAACGGCCCCATCATTCAGACTAACCTTTTAGAGGCATTCAGACGCAACTGACAATGACCCACCACCAGACGACCACCTTCAGAGCCGCCAGACGACTCACCATATCCCTCCGACAGTCCCAACACAACAACTCACCGCCTCCACAATGCGTAAAGAGATTGAGGAGTTCAAAGAGGCGATTATTTCTAGCCTACCTGGAGTGAGGCTGCCAGTGAAGAAAAGTTGGACCGGGATAATTTTGGACACTCATTTCCTGGAGACCATCCCTTCCGTAGGGCTTCCACGGAAGTTTAGCCCCTAGACATGAGGCTCTACGATGGATCCACTAACCCGTACGATCACGTCGTCCATTATAAATATAAGATTATATCTACATCTCTAGATCCGTACAAATATGAGGCTGTAATGTATAGAGGGTTTAAAGAGACGCTAGCAGGCTCATCCCTTAATTGGTTCATTAACCTCATATTCCGATCTATTGGATCATACCAAGAATTGGCAAATAAGTTCGTGGAGCACTTTGCAAGCTCGTACAAGCTTGAGAAGACCACAGCCGACCTCAACGTAATCTAACAGTGGAAGGGATAATCTCTATGAAGGTACGTGGTTTGCTTCAATAAGGAAATGATATCAATATCGGATCTCCACCAACTGACAGTCGTAGAAGCCTTTAGGAATGGTATACTCGCTGATAATGGGCTCTATAAAATGCTAACGAAATTTTGATGCTACACTATAGACCAGGCCTTGGCACGGGCCCATATTAAAGAACCTAATCTGATCCCGGGCCAACAAGCCCAGTCAGAACTTCCCGAGGTATTTATGACTTCAAAAGAAAGAAAATGAGGAATTCGGCTGGGGATGGGGGTGATCACGGTTTCGGGTCAAACAACAACCCGACCCGAACCACACAGACCCGAACTGAACCGTGCAGTTTTTAAAAAAATATTAAAAATGATTTCGGGTCAGCCTGAACCGAACAGTAAATTTTGGGTCGGTGTACTGTTTTGACCCAAACTGTGACCTGAACCTTCTAAACCGCCGACCCACGTTCAAATTATATATTATTTTATATTTTTCTTCTTTTTTAACCATGAAATTTAATATATTTAATGATCATATGACAATATACGATGTATAAATGAAAATTTGGTATTTTTTTCTCTTCAATTATTATGTGAAAACAAAAAAAAATTCATAAAAAAATTTATAATACAAACCGCTGACCCGAATCACCCAAACCGCTAAACCGCCAACCTGAACCATCACGATTTTTCTTATCAAATTTGCGGTTTCGGTTTCTAATTTTCCAAACCACCAACCTACACGGTTTGAAGTGAAAAATGAAAAAACTTATCCGAACCGCACCGCGAACACCCATAGTTGGGGATACTACCACTTAGGCAACCCCTTGAGATTAGGTTGACGTGTTTATCTTGGAATTTCGGAAAAGAAAAATGGTCAGAAAGTTATTTTTTAGTCGATATTGGTAGAAAAATCGAATTAGGTTATTTGAAAATTAAGATTTTAAAAGCAATGGACATTTAAAATTTCATTTTTTTTGGTTTATCAATTTACCACCGAACTTGGTGGAAAACTGGTACCAAATGGAATAAATCTTCCATGCACTGTTCTATAAGACTGAGTTTGAAGTTACCTTGGCCGATCTAGCCAACTTGAGGCAATTATCGAATGAATGGGCCGAGACTCTCCTTGAGAGATTCAAAATGGCCATGAGCAATTGCTTCACACCTCTGCCAAAAAATGAATTCATGAAAATAGCTCAGAGTCGTCTAAGCATTGATTTAAAAAAGAAGTTCTAAGATAGGGAATTCTCATACCTTCTTCAACTTGCCAGCAATGTGGGGAGATACGAACAATTATTGAGTGATGAGAAACAAATGAAAAAAAGCGAGTAGAGGAATATACCACAAGGATGCCAACTACGAGTTTGAGTAATATGGAAGCTAATCAGGATGACTTATGTATGGGCGAGCTAGTCAAATGGAAGTTTTACGTATGTAGGGTCTTGTCTGGATTAGTGACAATAGTTGAAAATGATAATTCAACCACAGAAACTAGAAAAGGTATATCGTTCTCATTTGATGTGACCAAAGAAGATGCTATATTTGACCATCTATTTAAAGACAAGCAAATTAGAATAAGCGATCAGCACAATTTGCCGAACCCTGAAAAATTCAGAATGAAAATATTATAAATGACATAATGCATGGTCTCACCTCACTAACAATTGGCTTGTATTCCGAAATATGTTGTAGGATAATATTAAGTGAGGACAAATTACTTTCGAAAACAAAGACAAGATGGTTGTGGATGAGAACCTATTCCCCAAGCCAATAAAAATAAATATGATTAATTTGAACTTAACCAAAATGAGCATGTCGAGATTCAAATTGGAAATAGACGATGAACATGACGACTATCATCCCGACGTGTTTGAACGATTGAGTGATAGATGTAAAAGAAATAGCCATGAGAGATTATGCATCCATTTTCGAAACAAGTTAAAATGGATGAAGGAGTTGGAGGAAACTTGTGGAACAAGACCCTTGCCAAGTAGGCCGCCCGGAGGATGGCATCTAGGAACCTTCACCCCCAAGGTTCTACTAGGAGCATTCAAACTATGTGACCGGCGTAAACACACACGTATAACGCAAGCGCACGTATCGTTCAAGTAGTATAAAAATATCGATCCCACGAGGACTTAATATCTAAACTATTAATTTTATGAGGTCAAATGATTACTAATATCTAACAAGTTGATTGATTGATTTGAAATGGTGACGATTCTAAATTTAAAAGCAAGTAAATAAAATTGTCGAAAATAGGTTTTAAGAAAATTCAATATTAAAAACTATCTAGGGTTGTGATTTCTTCCAATATCATTTTAAAGATGAAGTGGTTATCTTAAAGTTGGATAATATATTGATTTATTAACCTGGAATACTAAATTATGTGTAAGCCTCTGTCGATGGTCAGACACAAATACCCAGTTTAACCCAATTGAATCATATGTCTATGTCAACCAAATTATCTGGATTCATTAAGTTTAAGTTCCAATTATGGCTACCCCCGCCCGACAGGTATATTCCTATCCTGTAAGGAAATCTATTAAAGGGTTATCTATCCTCATGGAAGATCGTGGGTTATTGAGTCTAAGGTCTTAAACTTAAAATCCCTATGTCTAGTTCATTTTAAGTTTACCTAATCAATTTTATTAATGGCCAGTTAATAAAAAGCATTAAGATTAAGACTCAATAAATAAATCTTTAAATTACCCAACCTATAATCTAACCCCTTATAAACCGGTTATATTGAAATTCATCACAACCCTAGATACTAACTTAGTTACAATACATAGCTATGGCTAATGAAAACTTAAAAGACATAAAATAAAAATGCTAAAAAGTAACTGCGAGAAAGTAAAAGCAGGAAAGTAAATGAAAATAAACTGCCAAGATAAAAGGAATTACTTTTACTAATTACTAACTTAGATATCTCCCTTAGTATAACATAATCACTTGTGAGATTAAAACCAACCGACCATATAGGCGGTACCCTGATTAAGTCAAGTTAAGTCCGACCAGCCATAAAGGCGGTAAAATTTGTCCATGAACCTGCCATGTAGGCGATAAAGAAATAACCAGCCATAAAGGTGGAACCAAAATTAAATTACCAATCGACCAATCTGGCGGTATCCTTGCTTAGTCAGGTTTAACAGTTTAAATTAAATAGCCCACCGACCAATATAGCGGTATTCCTTTTTAAGTCAAATTTTAGAATAGTGAATATGTTGTGTCTAAGGGAGATTAATCTAAGATAGTAACAGTAAAAGAATTACCTTTCACCTCGGCAGAGGGAAGTTACCTCCTCATGGTTGAAAAATAAAAACTGAAAAAGTAAAGAAAGGAAAGTGTTATGCGTAAAAGTAAATTACGGAAAGTAAAACTGAAAAGTAAAGAAAAGAAACAAACTAGATACAATCTTTTTATTTTTTCATTAAGGATTTCAAAGAAGAAAGTATGAATTTTACAAATGAAATGGCTTGGTATTTATAGGCAAAATTTTGCCACCATCAAATCATCAATCAATTTCTCCACCAAATCCATTATTAATTTCTCCACTAATTACTCCACCAAATCCATAATTGCTCCACTAATTGCTTATCTTGTTTGGTGTTGATTTGATAATTTTTATTAATTATTAATTAATTAATATTTTGCTTTGAAAATGATTGATAATGACTTTTAATAATTACACTCCACACACTTCTGGATGGTGCATCAATTTCGGTCATGAAATCATCAGAATTCGAAAATATTTTCTCTTTCAAAGTTGTAGAAATTTGAGTCTTCTTTAATCTGGAACTTGAATCAGCTCAATCCGATATCTGAGTAAATAGTTATGCCCAAAATACGACAGATGCGCAAAACTGGAATTTCCAAAACTGCACTTCGTCAAAAACGCCATTTCAAGTTTCCAATCTCCAAAATTAATATATCAAGTCCAATAATTGCCCTTATTTGATCCACATTTCGTCCTAAATGATTTCATTGAGTCCCGATATTATTTTATCTACAAAATAAAATAAAACATATCAAAACGTTCATCAAACCCGAGAAACTAAACAAAATATTAAGTAAAAGGGGCGGTAAATATTGATATATTTTCCGCTCATCACTATGTCCAGCATATCCAGACCTTTCGACTACAGCTACCCAGGTCCAACATGTGGCATTCACATAATAAGTAAAGTGGGAGGATAATTCCCATTAATGAGATGACATAGACGCAGTTGAGACGGTATCAAAGGAATTATGGCCGGATGATATGCCAGAGTCATGAAGCAGACTGTCACAAAGGCTCACACATGTCAAGCGTTACAACAAGTGAAGATGGTTATAAGACAGTTGAAGAGAAGCCCGAAAAAATCCCTATGGAAGCTAAGTCGTCCCTAAAATGTAATAAGCGAATGAGATTTGCACGTCGTGACAAAGACAAAGAAGAAGATGCTAGAGAACCCTCTATTATTATCCAATTCGGTAGCATGCTACTTTTCATGGCCAATCACTATCTACTACTAGAAAAGTTTGGACGAAAAAATGGTAGAGTCCAAAATATAGAAGAAGATGTCCACAATTCCAAAGAACCTGAAGTAGCGGGCTTTACTCTGGAAGAAGTAGAGGAGCACTAAGAGGATGACATAACCGAAATCGAAGAGGAGATCGATTTGCGCACAGAAGTGTGTATGAGAAGAATAACCCAGAATCGACTCATGAAAGAGCTTTATGAGGCAGAGAATCCAGAAGTAGGCACCCTGAGAGTAAACACATGACGATTTCAGTACTATGTATTGTACGACAAGCCCAAACTAAGGCGGAGAGTGCTAAGTCAGTAAGGAGTTTTGATAAAAAAAAAAGCCTATTCCAGTAGCACACCACTCCTACTACCTCGAGGTTATGATTTAGACAAACCCAAGGAACGAGTGGAAAATATTTTTATGTCCATAACGAAAGGCTCTAAGCTATGGATGATGAAATGAATAAGTAAAAATTAGAAATAGAGTCGGCCAAAATAGTGATATTCCAAAGACCCCCACAACAAATGATAAAACATCTCAGGTCATTATATATAAAGGCAACCATGAACGGTGTGAATGTTGTCAAAGTATTAATCAATAATGGAACTGTTGGGATAATTGTGGAACCCCTAGGGTCGGATCGATGCCCCACACAGCGGAAATGGGTCTAACCCATGGATGTCAAGTATGTGTTTAATTTCAAATTATTTAATGAAATACTATATTCCATTAAGAGTGTATAGGAAAAAAATCGGGAATGAATCGGAGTCCGGAAACTTCAGAATGAAGCAAAACAAAATTATCGCGCGCAGAGCACATACGTGCGTACTACAAGGCATGCGCGCGCACTGATGCTTTATTTTGAAAAAAAAAGCTTCAGCTCTCTAGAAAATTTCCAGAGAGCTGAAGCAATTAGGGTCTATTACCCTAATAGCTTCCGGTCTTCCCTAATAGCTTCAAAAACACCCAAAATTAATTTTTAATTTCAAAACCAACATCAACACATGTTATAGAATAAAAATCAAGTTTTTCAAAATATCAAATATTTTTACAAAAACATAAATTTATTCTAAATACGCATTTGCGTAAATTTTGAATCCAATACACAAACAAAATTAGAATCCCAATAAGAAATGTATCGTGAACAATTCTAGGTCACCCAAATTGGTCAAGTGATTCTATAATGGTAGCCATAGTTCTAAGTTTTAATCAAGAGTTCCAAACTCTTATTAATTGTTGCATGTCCAACATGAACATCTCTGACCTAATTACAAGCATGTTGTGTTTATACTTCTAAAGTATTATAACACAATTGATTATCTTTATTTGAACATTAAACTATGTGATCATGCATCTAATACACAAATGAACATAGCTTATGAGAAGATCAAACATTACCTAGTAAGTTTGATGCAAGATCCAAACTACTTCTCATTCATTGAAATTATTGGAGAACCTCCAAGGTGTGCAAACTTGACTTCAAGATCTAACCTTGATTTCCAATGTTAGCAAGCTTCACTTCAAGATCCAATCTTGATTTGTCCTAGATGAAATGTTGTAGAGACCTCACAAGCTTCTCTAAACACTTCTCTAACTTAGGATAATTTCTCTAAGAATTTGCTTGTATTTGTACTTGTACTTATTAATAAAACAATTCTAAAGCTTGCTATTTATAGCAAAACTTATGTAATTTTTAATTTAATAATGTTCGAATCAACTTTTAAGTGGGCTTAATCTAATTTGTCCAAATATGTATAATTAGGTGTGACTAATCTCCATTGTCTCTCACTTTAATTTAATCCAATTAAATCAAGTCAAGGATTAGAAAATGGATTAGTTAAATATTTTTCACCTTGATTTAATCCAATAAAATCAAGCCAAAACCACCTATTATTACATACTTACAATTACTATAATATCCTCAAATGGTATAGATAATTATGATTTTACAAATAAGCCCTTTGTGTAATTATTGAATTAATCCAATTAATCCAATTAGGTCAAAGTAAATAATCAATGTTATCCAATAACACTTGATTATCTTAGTTGATAATTATAATATAGAATATTATCTTTTATCAAAATAAATTGGCTACCCAAGTGCTCAATGAGTACGCTTCATATTGGGACTTTCTAAGTTCAGACACGTTCGTCATATAAGCCTTCCTAATGTGTAAGCAATTAGGCCACCTCCGAATTCGCGAAGAACTGGAACGACCTTTCTGAACTATACAATTCGAGGTCATCACATATGTTTAACAATCCTTCCATCGTAGGCTATCCAAGTTGTGCTTAGGAAACATAGATTACACCGTCAAGTTTCCAAGGCGCATATCTCATGTCGACATGTCCACGATTATTTACAACTAATGCGATCCACCCTAGGTGATTGGCTTTGGCCAAAGTCTTTAAGAATTGTGACTTACTCACATGGATACCTAAACCCCTTATTGTACACATATAGGCCGAAGGATCCTATCTTGGTTCGCACTTGATTACTGAGTGCATTGGTCCACACCCAATGAACATCTAGATGCCAGACCATGAAAGGTTTCTGACATACATGGCATCAAAGTGTGGAGGATCTCACACAAAATCAATGATATCCTATAGTCAAAGGATTACATATGCTACTCGACTCGATGAGATTCATATTGACGGTGGTGTGTACTTTCAACTATTAGGAATCACCTATGAGTCATTCAATATTCGTTTCAACAAATAACCACATGTCTATACGAGTTTCCAAAACTCATGGTACATCGGGTTAAACCATTGGAACTCCAATTCCAATATATGATATGTGCTAGTCTTCTAGGTTATAGAAATTCGACCGTATTCCAAAACCAACGACTATGAATATTTACTTTAAGAATAATTTACACCTAGTGTCAAAAAAATTATAAGGTCGATGTCATTCTTAGCATATCTATACATCAATCTAATACGCATAATGACAATACCATTAATGAGGCATGAAATGAAAAATATAGTTATTTTAATAATAAATAATAAAATATACAATTCGGATTGGCACTCCAAGCACAAACTCCATCAAACTCCACTTGCTCAGTGACAATCTGGATGGTACCGTAGTCCCATCTCATCCACATGTTTATCGAATATCTTACGAGGTAAGGCCTTTGTAAGTGGTTCTGCTTTGTTGTCTTGTCCTTAAATTTTCAAGACCATTATGTCTTTTTGTTCAATTATCTCTCTAATTACGCGGTATTTTCTTTCCACGTGTTTAAAGTTGGAATGCACTCTCGACTCCTTAGCCTGCGCGATGGCTCTGTTATTATCACAGTACAATAGGATCGAATCTGCAATACTAGGCACAACGCCAAGTTCAGTGATGAAATTTCTAAACAAAACAGCTTCTTTAGCAGCTTCTGAAGCCGCTATAAATTCTGCCTCAGTTGTGGAATCAGTTCTTGAGCCTTGCTTTGAACAACGCCAACTAATCGCACCACCGTTAAGGGTAAATATGTATCATGATGTAGATTTTCTATCATTTGGATCTCCCTGGAAGTCGGAGTCTGTATAACCCTTAACTTGTATCTCATCTTCTCCATATATCAGAAACTTATCCATAGTACCTTTAAGATATTTTAGGACATGTTTCACGGCTGTCCAATGATCATTACCTGTATCAAATTGATATCGGTTGGTCACACTGACGCCGAAACTGATGTCAGGTCTAGTACATAACATAACATACATTATGCTTCCAATACAAGAAGCATATGACAAGTTAGACATCCTAACTCTTTCTTCCTCAGTTTGAGGTGCCATTTTCTTCGAAAGATGTATGTCGTATCAGAAAGTTACATTTGCTGCCTTGCAGTTGGTAAAATTGTACCTTTCTAACATCTTATCTATGTACGTCGATTGTGACAACCATATAAGCTTCCTAACTCTATCTCGGTAGAGCCTTATACCTAGTATATAGGAAGCTTCACCCATATCTTTCATGGAGAAGTTCTTGCAAATGTAGGCTTTCAAACTTTGCATCATCCCTATATCATTTCCTATGATAAGGACGTCATCTACATACAAGACTGGGAAAACTATCATGCTCTCACTAACTTTCTTATAAACACATGGTTCTTTCTCGTTCTTGATGAATCCAGATAATCTAATTATCTCATCAAAATGACGATTCCAACTTCGGGATGTCTGTTTAAGTCCATAAATAGACTTTTGGAGCTTACAAACCAAGTTTGAAGCCTCACTGGATACGAAACCCTCTGGTTGTTCCATATAGATATCCTATTCTAGGAATCCATTTAGGAAAGCGGTTTTCACATCCATCTGCCATATCTCATAGTCGTGATATGCGTCAATGGCTAAAATAATCCTAATGGATTTTAGCATGGCTACTGGTGAAAAAGTTTCCTTATAGTCAATCCCAGGACGTTGAGTGTAATATTTCTCTACCAGTCGGACCTTAAAGGTTTCCACCTTTCCATCAGGCCGTCGCTTCCTTTTGTAAACCCATTTACAACCAATAGGTTTAACTTCTTCAGGAATTTCAACTAAGTCCCAGACTTGATTGGCATGCATTGAATCCATTTTGGATTTCATGGCTTCATGCCATTTTCCCGAATCGATATCCAATATCGCTTCTTTATACGTAATCGGATCTGTTTCCTCAAAGAGGAGAACATCATGGCTCACATCAGATGTTAAAAACAGTCTCTCAGTAGCCCTTGATATTCTATTCGACTTACGTATAACCTATGTTGTAGATCATTCACCTATTTAGATCTCTGGTTCTATCTCAAGTTTCTTAATGTTGGGATCAAACTCATCAAGTTTAATCTCTATATTATTCCCACTTTCTCTCAAAAATTACTTTTCAAGAAAAGTTGCAAAGCGAACAACAAATACATTTCGTTGCTCGAAATCGTAGAATTTATTTCCTATGGAATTATCAGGATATCCAACGAACTTATATTTATACCCTCTGGGTGCTAGTTTATCCCGCTGCGCAATTCTAATGTATGCAGGACAACCCCAAATCTTTAAATGCTTAAGACTTGGATTTCTACCGTACCATATCTGATAGAGGATCGTAGAAATAGCTTTCGATGGAACCCTGTTAAGTATGTAGGCAACAGTAAGTAAAGCGTAACCCCAAAGGTAATAAGGAAGATCTGTATAGCTCATCATCATTCACACCATATCCAATAAAGTACGAATTCTACGCTCAGACACTCCATTGTGTTGAGGTGTTCCTGGTGGGCTATATTCGGCGACAATTCCATTCTCCCTTAAATAATTTCTGAATTCTTCACTCATGTATTCACCACCTCGATCTGATCTAAGTCATTTGATGATTTTACTGGTTTTTTTCTACTTCGTTTCGGAATATTTTGAACTTATCAAATGTTTCCGACTTATGTTTCATCAGATAGACATATCCATATCTAGACTTGTCATCTGTGAAAGTCACAAAGTATGTTGAACCATCATGAGCGGCATGATTTAATGGACCACACACATCACTGTGTATTTGCTCCAGTAAATCTCCAGCACGGTGTCCAACACCTTGAAATGGGGCATTTGTCATCTTTCATTGTATATATGACTTACAAATCGGATAAGGATTTAAGGTAAAATTTTCAATCAAACTATCATTTACCAATTTGGATGGACGTCTAACACCTATGTGGCCCAATCTCATATGCTATAATTCAGTATTATTTAATTCAGACTTCCTACTTGTATTTTTCTCTATATTAAAGACATCTCACTATGTTTCCAAAATATAGTGACCGTTTGATAAAGAACATTCACATTTCAATAAATTTTCTTTATCATACAAACATAAAGTTTAATCCTTAATGTTTATTTTATATCCCTCTTTATCTAATATTGACAGTGATATTATTTATCTGATAAGTGAGGGAACATAATAACAGTCATGCAAATCTAATTTACATCCATTTGGGAGATCTAGAACAACTGTTCATATGACATTGACATCCAATATCTCGCCATTGCCAACTCTAAGTTGGATCTCCCCTTTATTCAGCCTTCTTTTATCCCTCATTTCTTGCAGGGAATTGCAAATATGAGCAGGACTGCCAGTGTCTGACACCCATCCATTCTTTGCATCTAAGGCTAATGAGATGTCAATAATTGGAAAAATACAAACCGTACCTGAGGGTCCTGCTTTTCCTTTTAGCTCTGGACAATCATTCTTCCAGTGTCCAGACTTCTTGCATTGTAGACATTGGTCACGAGCTACTTTCGATTATGCGCATTTGCGCTTCTTGGGGTTTTTCTTTGATATCTTCATCTTCCCCATCTTTATTTTCTTTGAATTCCCAGAAGTCTTTGAAGAGCCAGCTCCACCATGGACATATAGTGTGGGGTTCCCTTTCTTCAAATCTTGCTCCACCGTATGTAGCATGTTATGAAGTTCTTCGTATGTGGCTTGCATCAAATGCATATGGAAATTTAATACAAAGCCAGCATCGGACCTATGCAAAGAAGACATAATCAAATTACGGCCCAGTCGTTCATCAAACACAATGTCCTGTCGTTCCAGATGTCGAATCTGGTCGATCATGTTCAAAACATGAGTGCTGACAGCTCCTCCATCCTTGATTTCAGCACAGAACAATTCCTTAGACCTTCGATAAAGTTTCATCTCTTAGTTTTCCTCGAACAACTCATTGAGTGTTCACATGATGCTCCAAGCATCCGGTACTTCAATGTACTGCCTCGGTAAATCTGGAACCATCGATTCCAAGATGTAGGATTTCACCTTTAGTTGATCATCCTTCCATCTATCAAAAGTTTCTCGCTCTTCTGGAGTGAAGTCAGGATCAATATCATTAATGGATTAGCGGCAACCATCTACAAGACAATATTTTTGAGTAGTAGCAGAACAATTTTCATTTCAAAAGTGATAACACTAATTGATTATGGAATTTTAAATCTATTTGTGCCCTCCCACGACTTTACGTAATTCTGTAATCTCCCTTAACGGAAAAATAGAAATTTGACTATCAAAATTTCATAGCAGAAAGTGGATCTCATGACATTTACTCCAGCCTCACACTAATGACGATATTGGCCTTTGTAAACTCATTAGGTAAACCTCCAAGGTCAATCACATTCATGTGACTCATAGTTTGGTCCTGAACCGTTTCTTATCCTCACACTAATGCTGATATTGGATTAAAACGTGTTCTAGGTGTATACTTGTCAATATGTACTAATGAAGATATTGGGCGACTACGTTAACTCATCACGCTACATCTAATATTTTACCGGAGCGACCTAAGTTTCGAGCACTTACACCCTCACACTAATGACGATATTGGATATAAGTAGTAAGAACCCATTTATCTCCGTATTGACAAGACATACCATCCAATAATGCTCCAACATTATTAATATTATTACTTAAATAAAGTAATCACCTAATCACGGGAGATTTATGACAATCAATTCATTAACTTAATTAGGTAAAAGTTTTAATTTAAAACATGCAATACATATCCAATATGTCTTATGCATAATTAAATTAAAATTACTATGGCATAGATTCAAAAATAAAATATGTGTCGTGTGGTTAAGCCTTTACTACTGATACCATTCTGTTGGAGCAGTTGTGGAACCCCTAGGGTCGGATCGGTGTCCCGCGCAACGGAAGTGGGTCTAACCCATGGATATCAAGTATGGATGTAATTTTAAATTATTTAATGAAATATTATATTCCATTACGAGTGTATAGGAAAAAATCGGAGTCCAGAAGCTCCAGAACGAAGTAAAATAAAATTATTGCGCGTACGAGCGTGCTACAGTGTGCGCGCGCACTGTAGCGCCAATCAGCAACCTCATTTTTTTAATGCCTTGTTTTGAAAAACAAAGCTTCAGCTCTTTAGAAAATTTCCAGATAGCTGAAGCAATTAGGGTCTATTACCCTAATAGCTTCCGGTCTTCCCTAAGCACTTTAAAAACACCCAAAATTAATTTTTAATTTCAAAACCAACATCAACACATGTTATAGAATAAAAATCAAGTTTATCAAAATACCAAATATTTTACAAAAATATAAATTTATTATAAATACGCATTTGCGTAAATTTTGAATCCAATACACAAACCAAATTAGAATCCCAATAAGAAATGTCTCGTGAACAATTCTAGGTCACCCAAAGGTGTTCAAGTAATTCTAGAATGGTATCCATAGCTCTAAATTTTAATCTAGAATTCCAAGCTCTTATTAATTATTTCATTGTAACATCCCGCATAAGCTAGGATGCTACCGGCAGGAGACAGGCTAAACCCGCCTCCATAAGCCTCTAACTCTGCCGAAATTTCGGCATAACCTCTGCTAAAATCGAGCAACCTGGATCAAAGTCCAACACCTCAGACAATCTAAAATAATAATCTCAAGACTTAATACAACTGGGCTCCGTGCCCGAAAATGCGTATAAACAAAAACTTTTACAAACTTCAACTCTGTACAACTCAATCTTATTCAACTTAAAACTCTTTACAACCACACTTAAATTCCCCCAAGACCTGATGACTGGCTGACTGCAGCACTGCTGTCCGACTCCTCAAGCTCTGGTATCTGTGGTCGACCCATCAGGTCACCAACCTGCAAAACTCAAACACTGTTGTGGTGTGAGTCATAAGATTCAGTAAGTAACTATGCTCATTCATTGAGCGTCAAACACATGCAAAGTCTGAATCTTGTTTTTGTATTAACCTAAACTGTCTATGTGACCACACAAATATTTACAAAGTCTGATTTAACCATATAACTTTACTCATATTATTTCCATATTACTTGCTACTGATCTTTTTATCTGAACACACACATACATACTTTAACTTCTGTTTACTCTATCCATATTAATCACTCGTATTAAATACATCAAGTTCTATTTTAATAACTAACAGATTAAGATCCATCACATTTCTGCTGCGCTAATCTGATTCTTCTCTTAACCTTTCTATATACTTTGAGCTACTCTAGATTAGACAATCATAATAATTTTCTTTCTTTTACTATCTTGAAATATCATCAAATCGGTATAATAATAAAAATATTCTTTCTATTTAACATTCATCAATTGTATATATATATATATATGCATATGCAGTCATGTTATCACGCACTATTATTCATCACATATAAATGTAATGATGCTATCATGCATTGATATCAGCTAATGCATCTCAAATGATTACTAGAATATATGAGACATGTATACTTGTAAACTATACTTTACTTTAACATGCTATGCCTTTAGAAAATGTTTTCTGAAAACCCTTTCTGAATAACTCTTTTCTGAAAGTTTCTTTCTGAAAACTCTTTGCTGAAAACTTTACTTCACTTTCTCTTTCTGGAAAAACTCTTTCTGAAAACTCTGTTTCTAAAACTTCATCTTTCTAAAACTGTCTTTAAAATAATAGTTTATGAAAACTCTTATTTAAAGTTTGATTTCTGAAGTCTGAATCTTGAAAATCTGAAAACTCTATACTGAAGATCTGAAAACTAAAAACTGAAAATACTTAATGCCCAGGACAACAGCTCAACTGCGGCATCTCTGAAAGCTGAAAATCGAAATCTGAAAAACTGTTTCTAAACTATGTTTCTGAAAACCGTGTACTGAAAATCTAAAAACTGAAAACTGCTCTGCACCCAAGACCATCACTCAACTGGGTGTACTCGATGCCCAGGACCATCACTCAACTGGGCATCTCTAGAACTGGTGGTACCCTACGTCCAGGACCAATACTCAACTGGCAACGTAGAGCTCTACACCCAGGACCATCATTCAACTGGCAGTGTAGCCACCAAGCTCTGAAATCAGGATTTCGGGACCCTGTAGCCCCTAGTCCTGCTCGAGGATCTGAGAGCGTCCCCTCAGTCCTCCACATGTGCACATGCTACTATATCTGTCAATTCCAAAGTATCCGTCAATTCCGAACTGTATCTCAAGTTACATACTGGGGTGAGGTTTTACCTCATGCCCCGAAAATATAAAACTCATGCTTAAATCTCAAAACTGTAAGAAACATTTTCTGAAATACATTTCTTTCCAAAAGCATCTGAAACTTTTCTTTAAAACATTTTGAATTTCGAAAACATTTCTAACTTTAGCTCAACTTCTGAAAATCTTAACACACACATATGCATATGTATTTCTTATGCTTACACTAAACACAGCCATGCTTTTTTATATATTTATCTTTGGGTTATCATATAACTACATGTATATGTTCATGCATAACTATAAATTAATGACATATGTATTCTATTCTTTTTATACTTTCACTCTTAATTTTCTTATCCTCTAACAGGCCTATAATATCATCAATACAACTTGCCCACATCACACACGCTCACTTGTATCATAAGCTGTCATAACTATTTAGTTACCCAAAATCTAATATGCATTTCGTACCTACAATACCATATATTCATGCTCAAACTAATAAACTCAATCACTATAAAAACATTCATCATTACTACGCAAACTCACAAACTCAATTTTAATTCCCAATTCTATATTTAAATAAAACTTCACATTAACAGAAATCATAACGCTAACCATTACATAAATTCATACATTTATTCACATCTCACTAGTTAAACCTATAATCTCTTTACGTTGTTGAATTTGTATCGTGCCATATAATACGTCTATTTAAATATGTGACCTTACCCATTCTTAAACCAAACCGACTGTTACTATTGTTACTAACACTACTGCCACAAATACTGCCTTCTGCCGAGGCTTCTACTACTTCTACCTTCACAATAACTAGTGATACTGCCGTACATATATCTACATTTTCAAAATTTTCCATTTATCTCATTACCATATTTTCAATAACACATCTATTTCGCATAAATAAATTATCTTTAATATCCTTAAGGTTTTCCAAATTCTAGGGTTATAACCATTTACCCCAAAATTTTAGTTTCATAAATCCTATTACTGCCATTATCACAAACTCAGATTTTATGAACATATAAATACATAACTATTTATTATTTTACTAATTAAAGTCCCAATTTAATCACTAGTCATTCTCAATCTCATATCCAGATTTCAAAAACCCCCAATTTCCTAGGGTTCTACCGGTTCTTCTTCTTCTCTAATCAATTCGATTTCTTTCAATTTCGCACAATAAAACTAAATTTGATTTTCTCTGGTACATTTCTAATTATCCATTTCATTCAATTTTCTAATTTTCTTTTAACAAACCCAAATCTATCAAATCTAATTGATCTCAAAGAAATCACAGACATAGATTACTTACCCATTGGATTCCCTTTTTCTCAGTTTCTCTTCTTTCTTCGTATTTTTCTCTCTCTCATTCTCGGTTTCTTCTTCTTCTTCAGTCTACTGTGTTCTGCTTCTTTTTCTTTTCGGTTCCCCCCTTCTCACCCTTCGGCCTGCTCTTCATCTTCCTTCCTTCGGCTTTCTCTTCTATTTTCTCGGCTTGCCTCTCTGTTTCCCTTCTACCGTGCTTCTTTATTTCTCATCTCCTCTCAATCTCACTATTTTCTTCTTTCTGTTTCTCCTCTTCTTCTTTGGTCCATCACTGCTCTCTCTCTCTCTCTCTCTCTCTCTCTCTCTCTGTTTTTTTTTTTTTTTTTTTTTTTATCATCATCATCATCATTTAGAGTGTGTTTGGTTGGGGAGTTTTGGAGGGGAGGGGGAGGGGAGTGATTATTTTAAATTATGTATGTTTGGTTCAATTTTTTGGAGGGGAGTGGAGGAGAGCAAAATCCCTCCTAAGCCAATTTTAACTCCCCTCCAAAAGTGGGGGGTTTTTGGAGGGGAGAGAAAGTGATGAATTAAAATTTTAAATGCAATTACTAAATTATCCTTACTTATATTGTTTTAATTTTATTTATAACAAATTATAAAGATAAAATAGTAAATTAGTTTTAAAATCCCTCCCCTCCCTTCTTGAACCAAACATATATCTAATTAAAAATCATCACCTCCCCTCCCCTCCCATTCGTTGAACCAAACAGACCCTTAGTTTCGATCTTTCCCCTCAATCCATCTTCTCTCCTGATTCTTCTCGATTTCTCTTTTCTTTTTTTTTTCCTCTGTGTCTCCCTCTCTCACTGTGACCGTGTGCCCCCAAAAAAGATGTGTGTGTGTTTGCTAAGTTATACACGTGTGAGTGTGTTAATTTAATTCAAGTGTGTGTATATGAATATTACACGTGTATTGTAGATAAATAATAATAATAATAATATTAATAATAATGAAAAATCTAGATTTATCTACACTAATTTAATAAATTTCAAATTAATCCCACAAGCTTAATTTAATATAAACCTTGCGTTCGGACGCAGCCTCACATGCAAAATAAAATTTACACAACATGCTAAAATACCCCGGGATGTTACATTCATGTCCAACATGAACATCTTTCACTTAATTACAAGCATGTTATGTTTATACTTCTAAAGTATTATAACACAATTGATTAGCCTTATTTGAACATTAAGCTATGTGATCATGCATCTAATACACAAATGAACATAGCTTAGGAGAAGATGAAACATTACCTAGTAAGCTTGATGCAAGATCCAATCTACTTCTCCTTTGTTGAAATTGTTGGAGAACCTCCAAGGTGTGCAAGCTTGACTTCAAGATCCAACCTTGATTTCCAATATTAGCAAGCTTCACTTCAAGATCCAATCTTGATTTGTCCTAGATGAAATTTTGTAGAGACCTCACAAACTTTTCTAAACTCTTCTCTAACTTAGACTAATTTCTATAAAAATTTGTTTATATTTGTACTTGTACTTATTATTGAAACCTTCATAAAGCTTTCTATTTATAGTAAAACTTATGTAATTTTTAATTAATAAAAGTTGTAATCAATTTTTAAGTGGAGCTAATCTAATTTGTCCAAATTTGAATAATTAGGTGTGGCTAATCTCCATTGTCTCCCACTTTAATTTAATCCAATTAAATCAAGCCAAGGATTAGGAAATGAATTAGTTAAATATTTTCCACTTTGATTTAATCCAATTAAATCAAGCCAAAATCACCTATTATTACATACTTACAATTACCATAATATTCTTAAATGGTAGAGATAATTATGATTTTACAATTAAGCCTTTGTGTAATTATTGAATTAATCCAGTTAATCCAATTAGGTCAAAGTAAATAATCAATATTATCCAATAATACTTGATTATCTTAGTTGATAATTATAATATCGAATATTATCTTCTATCAAAATAAATTGGCTACCCAAGTGCTCAACGAGTACACTTCATTTTGGGACTCTCTAAGTTCAGACACGTTCGTCATATAAGGCTAACTAATATGTACGCAATTCGGCCACCTCCGAATTCGCGAAGAACACGAACGACCTTTCTGAACTATACAAGTCGAGGTCATCACATATGTTTAACAATCCTTCCGTCGTAGGCTATCCGAGTTGTGCTTAGGAAACATAGAATACACCGTCAAGTTTCCAAGGCGCACATCTCATGTCGATATGTCCACGATTCTTTACAACTGATGCGATCCACCCTATGTGATCGGCTTTGACCAAATTCTTTAAGAATCATTGCTTACTCACATGGATACCTAAACCCCTTATGATACACATATATGTCGACGGATCCTATCTTGCTTCGCACTTGATTACTGAGTGCATCGGTCCGCAGCCAACGAACATCTAGAGGCCAAACCATGAAAGGTTTCTGATATACTTGGCATCAAAGTGTGGAGGATCTCACACAAAATCAATGTTATCCTATAGTCAAAGGATTACATATGCTACTCGACTCGAGGAGATTCCTATTGATGGTGGTGTGTACTTCCAACTATTAGGAGTCACCTACGAGTCATTTAGTATTCGCTTCAATGAATACCCATATGTCTATACGAGTTTCCAAAATTCATGGTACATCGGGTTAAACCATTGGAACTCCAATTCCAATATACGACATGTGCTAATCTTCTAGGTTATAGGAATTCGACCGTATTCCAAAACCAACGGCTAGGAATATTTACTTTAAGAATAGTCTACACCTAGTGTCAAAACTATACAAAGGTCAATGTCATTCTTAGCATATCTATACATCAATTTAATACGCATAATGACAATGCAATTAATGAGGCATGAAATGAAAAATATAGTTATTTTAATCATAAATAATAAAATATACAATTTGGATTGGCACTCCAAACACCAACTCCATCAGGAACAACCATCAATGAATCCTATTATGAATGAAGAATAAGTTTACGAAATCAGAAGCAGATCTCATCCCATCAAAAGTTGTTTTGACAAGCTTCAATAAATGAGCATCGACTGTAGGAGGTGTTGTTCCACTAGACATATAAATTGGAAGCACAAATAGAACAATCGTGTTCATTGTCATTGATGGACCTACAAGTTATAATGTAGGACGAGATTGGATTCATGGGAGTTGGTGCATTCCTTCCTCCCTTCATTAGTGTCTAGTTTTTTGGAACCAAAAGGACGAAGCCGAAATAGTACACACAGATAATAGATCATTCATAATCAAAAATATTATATGTACGAAGGCAAATACGGACCGGTCTGAATGATAAATGAATGGGAAGAAGCCATTGTCATTGTAAAAAATGACGAGTTATGCTTGTCCAAAATCCTAACAGACCTATTCACACGAATGAGGCCAAATATTGTGGCCTTCGAGGAACCAGTAATTGACTGGAAGTCCAATAAAGCAAATGATGGTAACAAAGAAACTCGATGAATGTGCCACACTTGTGGCAAGCTGAGCCAAACTTGTGGCTCATTATCAGGAGGATAAAGGAAAATTTTATAAACATGATGTGATTTCAGCCTTAAGAGAAAAGTTGGAAGCATAATATGTTGAGTAACAGATAGAAAATGAGGCTTGTAAGATTAATTGCCTCGAAGAAAGAAGTTATGAAGGATATGTCAAAGACTTGGGGGTAAGTTGGACGAGCATCAGAAAATGGGTTTTGTAAAAGCACAAGATCCATTAGAAGAAGTCAATTTAGGAGATGGGGAGAGAATCGCCCCATCACGTCAGCCATATGCTAGATGCAGATGTACGTAATAAACTCTTCTCTGTTTTAAAAGAGTATAAAGACTGTTTTGCATGGGAGTATGAGGAAATGCCCGGTTTGGATAGAAACTTAGTAGAACATTTATAGAAGGCTTGCTTCTAAAATACTGCCTGAAATCAAAAAGGATTTTGAATACTTATTAGAGACAAAATTCATTAGAATGACCAGATACATATGTATTAACTTTAGGAATTTAAATTTAGCAATACCAATGACGATACCATATGCCTACTGTAGATGCCTTGATAGATTCAACAGTTAGATATAATATATATATTTTTTATGGATGGATACTCATGATATAATCAAATTTATATCTTTGAGGACGATATCCATACAACTATCTTTAGATGTCAGAGAGCTTTAGGATGTTTTGAGTGGGTAGTCATGTTATTCGGCCTAAAAAATGAAGGAGCAACGTACCAAAAGGCCATGAATTTAATTTTCCATGACATGATCACCGATTTTATATAGATATATGTGGACGATATAGTGGTTAAGACGATGAAAATAGAAGAACGCTTTGACAAGTTAAAACAATTATTTAACCAAATGAGGAAGTTCAAGCTTAAGATGAGTCCTCTAAAATGTACCTTTGGAGTAAGTGCATATAATTTCTTAGGTTTCCTGGTGCACAAGAGAGGAATTGAGATCGACAAAAACAAAGATATGACTATTTTAGAGGCCAAACCCCCAAGCAATAAAAAGGAAGTACATAAGTTCTTAGGGCAAGTTAACTTTCTAAGAATGGTTATCTCTAACTGTGCAGGAAAAACTAAAGC
This sequence comes from Zanthoxylum bungeanum, assembly GCA_019454045.1. Classification (NCBI taxonomy): domain Eukaryota; kingdom Viridiplantae; phylum Streptophyta; class Magnoliopsida; order Sapindales; family Rutaceae; genus Zanthoxylum; species Zanthoxylum bungeanum. Next base: position 98,042 of record SKCR01028727.1, on the reverse strand, counting down.
CTTTCACTACAAAGGCTCAAGTATTAGGATGACTTCGTCTAGAATCAAGAACATCAATAGGCTTTTGATAGCTGAAGACTTATCTCACAAGACCACTAGTGCTGGTTTTACCAATACAAGGACGACCACGGAAGCTATACATTTCGGCCGAAAATAGTCAATAGTCAGAATGATTGCGCAAGACAACAACATGGGCGAGGAAAGAGCCATTTACTACCTCAACAGGAAATTGTTGAAGTAAGAATGTAATTATTCTCCGATGGAGAAATTTATTATTGGTCTTGTATTTTAATTGTATTAAGTTAAGGGCCTACTTAGGGCCTATTATTGTATATTTGGTTTCAAAAATCATTGTAATAAAATACATATTTTCTCGCCCAATTTTGCATCAGAGAGTAGGGTTTTGCTCTTTGACTTTGTCGGAATTCGACATTCAACACGTACCACAAAAAGCAGTAAAAAATCAAGCTCTAATAGATTCCCTGGCCGATCACCCTTCTGTAAGCACAACTAAAGAAATTGAGTTAGAAATACATGACTATAATTTGAAGCCGTGGTACCTGTATTTTGATGGATCTAAAACGGCCACCGGAACATGGATAAGGGTCCTCCTAGTTAACCCAATAAGACGAGAGTATCAATTTTTTTTCACACTAATGGAGAATTTTACTAATAACCAAGCCAAATACGAGGCATTGATTATGGGATTGGAATTATTAACCGACATTTGGGGCAAGCAATATGTCCATAAAAGGCAATTCATAATTGGAGGTCAATCAAGTTATGGGTTATTTCAAATGCCAACATTGGTCGTTCACAACATTATTAGAAGTTACACATGAGTTGTTAAACAAGTTCGACCAGGTAGAAAACATATCCCCAGGTCAAACAATGAAATAGTGAATTCCTTAGCTCATGTGGCTTCAAGGTACAAGGAGTTGCAAAATGTAATGCAAGACATAATATGCGAAAATGGGCTAATTAAGCCTGCATTACAAAAATAGAAAGAAGTATTGAATGTCGCAGATGTAGAAAGTATGGACATAAGCAATTGAAGGAAAAAAATCGAAGGATTCTCGAGAAATCCCATTGGCCAAGAAAATCGAAGGCTAAAGATCTGGGCTTTGAACTTCATATCATTAGATGATGTCTTGTACAAAAAACGCCAAGATGGCATATTGTTAAAATGCGTTGGACCAATAAAGTCCAAGACAATAATGGATGAAGTCCACAATGGAATTTATGGAGCCCATTAAGCACGGGTCAAAATGAGATGGCTAATCGTCAGAAATGGTTATTATTGGTCGAAAATGGGAGAAGCATCTGTTTCCTACGTGAGAAGATATTTAGCTTGCCAGAATTACAGGCTGATTCAAAGGGCCCCAACAAGCGAAATGTCACTATCATAAAGCTGTTGGGTTTCTACTATAGTCCCAAGATCAATCAAGAAATGAAATCAATGTGAATACAATAAAGAAGTATGGCTGAATCATACTTACAATGATCGGATTTGCGATGCGATGAACACAAAACTTTTTGCTCCTCCATGAAGCTCTCGACAATCCACCATTTTGTGCTTCTTTGATTTTCGGTCAAACCCTCCATGGATGATCTACAAGCTCCAAGCTTTTTGAGTGGATTCCATGCTCATTGGTTTGTTTCCCTATCACTTTTGGATGACTCTTTATGTGCTAGCATTGGAAAAATTTGCCACAAATCTTCCTTATTTCTTATTATTGCTCTCGGTTTTGAGAGAGATAAAAGAGAGAAAATGGCCCTTGGCCGTGAGGTAGGAGAAGGGAGAGAGAGAGAGAATAAGTGAGTTGGTTTTGTGTTTTTAGATTTCTAAAATCTAATACAAAAAATTCAAATCCAAAAGTACAAGGCAATAAAGCCTTCCAACCACCCCCATCAATCACAAGTGACTAACATCATATCACTCAAAGTGACAAGACATCTATCACTTGAATGACTAATGATGTGACGCTTGATGTGACTTGTAGGCCGCACTTGAATTCGAAATGCGAGTGGGATGACCATACCGTACAGCTCTCGGTCCGAATCCAGATTGGTCAGGCCCAATGTGGCACTGGATACCGGGTGAGGAACCAAAAAAATACGAGTGGGCCCGCAAACCCTCCCGGGCTCGGGTTCGCTAATTTCGAATTAACGAATTTTCCATTGCGACGTAATTAAATCAAATTTAATTAAATAATTATGCCTAGCAAAATTACTATTCACATCGCAAGCGAATTAATTCTAAATTAACTCGTTCGCCCGAATTAATTTCTAAATTTAATTCCGCGTCGAAATCTAATTTCGTATAATATATTGAATATATTATTTTATCGATTAATTCCAAATTAATCGTTCTTTCTTTAAATAATATTTTATCCCAAACAAAATATCTCAGTAATTAATCCTAGATTAATTTTTCTCTATTTTAATTAATCCCAGATTAATTATGTGCGAGTCATACTTCATCGGTTAATCTTCGGGAAGCGACCCATGAGATCCCCGGATATGTTGGCAGTAAATCCGGTCGTCGGACTATCCGAACACGTACGTACCTAGTACTACGTTTTTACCGATTTACAAGACAAGGTTGGCTTCTAGCAAAGCGCCATGCCTACCCAATTCTCCAAAAATATCCTTACAGGAATTAGTGATCTATATCAGGCGTAGTATACGTAGTATAACGTATTTCGATCCAGTATCGGATGTCACGTGCAAGGCCTGAGGCTGGAAATGTGTCTGCCCCGTACGAAGCATATATCAGATCTCTGGTAACTAGTCTCTATAATCGGATAAACATGACCTAGTCATTTTATCACGATGACTGCAGCACATAAAAGAACCAGTTCTGTATCCTACATGACCATCATCTCCACTATGACTGGAGTGATACTTTCGTCTTGACATCACACCCAATACACTACGATTCTCAATATACCCAGAAGAGGCGTACACAGAACCTGTTAAAGCCCTGGACGACCAAAACCAAAGTATATTGATTGTCGCAAGTATTAGCGGTGCAAGTCTCAGGTTAAGACCAAATACACCTACCTTGATTCGGACTTCCATAGACATAGAGTCATACTACCAATGGAATTCCGAGGGGTCTATCCAGAACGAAGCTGTTTTCCGTACCATCGGTAAAACACAACCTCCTATTACACTTGCATGAGTATCCTATACCCAAATATATGAGAACTATGCGGTTATGCCCTCACAACGGGCACAAGTGTAATACTAGTCTTTTACGCATTATCGATGTCCAATCTCAATAATACATAAGAGAACCAGTTCTGTATCCTACGTGACCATCATCTCCACTATGACTGGAATGATACTTCCGTCTTGACATCACACCCATACACTACGATTCTCAATATACCCAGAAGAGGCGTACACAGAACCTGTTAAAGCCTGGACGACCAAAACCAAAGTATATAGATTGTCGCAAGTATTAGCGGTGCAAGTCTCAGGTTAAGACCAAATACACCTACCCTGATTTGGACTTCCATAGACACACAATCATACTACTAATGGAATTCCGAAGGGTCTATCCAGAGTGAAGCTGTTTCTGTACCATCGGTAAACACAACCTCCTATCACACTTGCATGAGTATCCAATACCCAAATTTATGAGAACTATGCAGTTATGCTCCCATAACACGCACAAGTGTAATACTAGTCTATTCCGCATTATCGATGTCCAATCTCGATAATACTCCGACTAGGGATGTTTTAATGATTAAACCTTCGTGGATTGAAACTGTCTCATATCATCTCAATCCGGAACTAATCATATGGACTTTTATCATTTATATATCCTGGTAATCTAATTACAAATGATAAAAGAGAAATTTCCTTTGTCACATAGTTAATTTGTACAACAACACAATGTTCTGTACAAATAGTGATGCTATTGGTCATAATTGTCCAACGATCTCCCACTTGGCCTATAGCCAATCACTCAAGTGTCCTACACTTGATCTATGTACTGGTCACTTAAACTTCTGCTGAGAAACGACTTTCGTCATCGGATTTGCAAGATTACCATCTGATGCGATTTATTCGACCATCACATCGCCACGATGTATGATCCGAACGAATCAGATGAATAGTTGAAGTATATACTTGGATCGTTGATGATATCATTAATTCTTTAGCCTGTGCTGTAGCCTATCTCAGCAGCTAACAAAACTATTCCTAATCTAATTAGGATTATTAAGATCCAAAGTGCTTCTATTGCTGCCTCAGCTGCAACAATATTCAGATTTTGTTGTTTATTCGGTAACAATATCTTGCTTGGAAGATTTCCAGCTCACTGTTCCATTTTTCAAACTATATAGTACCTTTATTACGACTTATAGTCATTTTTGTCGGTTAGGAAACTTACAACGGTGAACCCAGTCACTTCAACTTCTCATTCTCCATACCTTAAGAAAGCATCCTTAGATCTTCTAAGATACTTAAGGATGTTCTTAACATCAATCCAGTGACTATCACTTGGATTGGCCTGATTGTGAGTCCATATGCTCAAAGCATATGAGACACCAGGTCGCGTATATATATTTCAATGTACGAGTTCTCAGAGAGTGCAAACAACCTTTAGACCTATCTCAGTAGATCTTTATTCCTAGAATAAAAGTTGTCTCTCCCAAGAATTATACGGAGAATTTTCATGAAAGCCAAGCTTTCACCGATTGTAATATGGGAATTTCATTTCCAAGAAATGATATGTCATCATTATATAGGACATTAACTGTCAGTGCGCTCTCACTAACCTCATTATATACACAAGAATCATTTCGTTTTGAATTAAATCATATACCATTATGATTACATCAAAATGATAATTCCAAGAACGCAATGCTTGCTTCAATCCATAAATGGATCGAATTAACTTGCAAACCTTGTTTGCTCGTTTTAGTACGACAAAATCGTCAGGATGTTTATAAACATCCTCCAAAAGGTTTCCGTTTAAGGAAATCGATTTTGACGTTCAGCTGCCATATTTCATAAATGAAACATGCAGCATTAGCAAGCATTATCCAAATGGATTTAACCATGGCAACAAGTAAAATCTTTTGTCGTAATCGACACAATGTTGATAACGATACCTTTTCACTACAAGCCTAGCTTTGTATGTTGGTATGTTGCCTTCCATGTATGTCTTCCTTGAAGACTTATAGTGTACCAATAGGCACAATGCCTTCCGGTACAACAACCAGTATCCAAACTTGGTTGGTTTGCATTGAATCCATTTCGGACATCATGGCACTTTTCCATAATAGGAAGTCGATACCTTGTACCTCTTCCTCATACGTAGTCAGTTCGTATTCCTCAATAAGATTGACATCTTTACGAGGTGAGATCAGAAACCCATACCTCTCAGGTTGTTTTCTGACTTTCTCCGACTTATGCGGTTCTTATGTATTCGAAGATTGTGGTGCAGTTTCATCCTTGATGAATTGTTTGTGTTCCATTAAGGAATATGTGCCTTGAACAATATTACTTCGATTTTCATCGAGTTTTACTTTCCTCCCACATACCACTGCATATGGGTATTTCTCTTAGGAAAATCGCATGGCGAGCAACAATTACATTGTTCTCTTGTGAGTTGTATAAGTACTATACTTTGGTTTCCCTAGGATAACCTGCAAATTAGACACTTATCTAATTTGGGTTTTAGTTGGTATCATCCAAACATATGCCCAGCATTCCCAAATCTTCAGGAATGAGAAAACCCGATTTCTTTCTTGTTCATATCTAATATGAAATATGTCTAACAGATTTTTATGGAACCTTATTCAAAATAAGTGTTGCACTGTTTAATGCGTATCTCTTGAAGGAAAATGGTAGCTCAGAGCGACTCATGATTAACCTTACTATGTCCAACAAGGTTCGATTTCTCAGTTCGAACACACCGCTCAATTGAGGTGTTCCGTGTGGAGTCCATTGTGAAAGAATACTATACTCTTTCAAATATTCAAGAAACTTATTGCTTAAGTATTTTCCACCACGGTCTAACCGTGACGGTATTATACTTTAGCCGATATGTCTGTCTACTTCGTGTCGAAACTGTTTGAATTCATCAAAAGTTTTCGATTTATGTTTCAAAAGAAACACATAACCATAACGCGATGCCACATCCGTAAAGGTTACGAAGCATTCATATCCACCTCTAGCCTAGCTAGATATGGGCCCACTTACGTCACTATGAACGAGGGCTAAAAGATCGATGGCACTTGCACTTTTACCAAGTAAAAATGTGTTTTAGGCACTTTGCCTAATAAACTAGATTCGTAGATATTATTTGAATAAGATCAAATCTGTCCTAGTACCCACTCTTCGAAAATGTGGATATACGAGTCTTGTTTAATGTGTCCCAACAACAATGCCACAAATAAGTCTCATCTGATCAAATCAGTTTGAGCTATTTGTTTGTCATGTCATATGTATGAGATTCAATTTATATTCAAAATATAAATACTGTTATTCACATCTAATGTGCTTATCTCAATATCATCTTTATAAAATGAAACATTTTAGTGTTCTAGAATATAAAGGTATATCCGCAACGGATTAAACTCTGATATAGAGATCATGTTTCTAGTCAAACTAGTTATATTACAACAGTTTCCTAATTTAAGTACACACCCGAATGGTAGTTCCTAAACTTAGGTATCTACGGTTAAAACAGCGACTCTCGTCCCATTTCCGATTCGTAGATCAATCTCAACTAAAGTCAGTCTCCTGCTAATCAGCAGATTCCGCACATCAGTACATATTTATGTACCACATCTAGTTATCAAAATCCAATTTTGAAACTAATAGCGAACATGTTTATGACAAACATACTTGAAGTCGAAGGCTTGCCCCTCTTCACTTCCTTCATGTCTGACTTGTCCATACGGCAGTCACACATCCAGTGACCCCGTTTGCCACAGTTTAGGCAGACATCTTGGGATATGTCATTTGTCTTCCTAGAAGACAGTGATGATTTTACCTTTGCCCCTTTTAGAAGCTCTGGCTCTGCCTCCCAGAGCATAGCCATCAACTCTCCAAGAGTTTACTCTTGGTTCACAATGAACCTGCCCCATCTTTCAGGTAGAGACTATAAGATCAAATCTTTGGTAGTCTCGGCCACGTAGGTAATGCCCAGCTAACCTAGCTGATCGATGTCAGCAATCATCTGCGACACCTAGTGCTCGACAGATGTGCCCTCTGACATACATGAGCTAAAGAGCTTATTATGCAATTTATACTTATAAGATTTAAGAATAAATCTATGAAGATCTTTAATTTCATCATCATGGTACAAGGATCTAATCCTTAATTTTGTTGACGGAATTAAAGTGTCATTGCATCAAGTATAAAGAATTGAGCACTAAAGTTATCATCACATGAATCTTCCAAAGATCATGTTCTACTATTTTCTCAACTTCGGGCTTAGGCCCAAGAGGTTTCTCTATCAAATAAAGTAACTTCTCAGTTCTTAGGACTATCCTGAGGTTTTATTCCCAATTTGAAAATTAAAGCCGTTTAAAGACATTTTTACCCAGGTTATGTTTTAAACGCTAATCTTTCAATTATCTTGATTGCTATAGTCCAACTATCCAATCAACGATTTCAGGTACTATTGATATAATGATTACTATAGTCTAACTATATAATCAACTATAATTTGATTAGTTAAATTCAAATATATTGATTACTATAATCCAATTATATAATCAACTATAATTGAAGTAGTTTGAATACAGTCCAACTGTTTAATTAAAACAACGATTAAATATTAGTCCAACTAATATATTTATTAATTGACGAAAAATTGAAATGAGCGCGTATTGGCAAGTATCTAAACGAATTTGCAAATTTAATACTTGCCTCCCACTAATTTCGGCGAGCCTCTAACCCTCTGTTGAGTACTCGGGAAACCTTGTTTCCTAGTGGGCTATGATCCCGTTAAATAACACACAACCTTGACTTTGGCCAACAAGCTGTATGATATTTAACTAGGTAGATCTCTAAGATCAATTGGATCTCATCCAATTCCTAGATCCAATAGATGGACATCCAAATCCGAAACATATATACAATATATATGCCAATATATCCAATATATTTTCCTAACCTTTTTCCTCTGAATCAATTAAGCCTTGGCTTTGGCAAAACAAACTTAATGATCCCAATTAAGCGAGACCCATTGACCTTGGAAAGCTTCATAATCGATTTCGATGGACAAGAAGTGATCTTGACTTTGGCCAACAAATCACAACTTGGACAAGACACCGATATGGAATAAAGCTTTCATGATTCAAACACATCCGCGATGGACAAAGGTCTTGACTTTGGCCAACAAACCAGTGCCAATCTTGGATCTTGAAAATGAATCATTCAATGGAAGGAAAAACGCTTAATATATGTTGAGGGTTTTTTCGCGTAATTGGCAACCAATTAATTATCATTGTTAAGGTCTCATTATACACCCTTAAACATGCATTCTAAAAACATAATAAGGCGCGTAAATAAATTAATAATGATATGCAGATGGATATCTAAAACACTTTGTTCCTAGAACAAATCTCTCTCTTTCCTCTCTCCCGCTAGCACAAATCTTACTTCTACCCAAATACATAACACTTCTAAAGAAACCTCATTTACATTGAGGGGAATAGGTGAGAAGAGAAATACAAAGAATCAAGAGGTAATAGGCTGGACACGCAGGTCCAATTTAATAAATTCTAAATTTATTACAACAATTTCCAAAATTGCCCTCACCCATCTAATATCCATCCGATATACATTATTCATACATCACATCCATGTATTCACACAAAGCATGCTATCAATCACTCTAATCCAATTAATTAATCTGAAATTAATGACCATCCAATATTCAAATAACGATTTGATTTGCGCGAGTTCGACTCGTTTTAAGAATAAGTACTCAAAGTACGAATTCTCGAATTATATTAAACTACAACATTAAATCCAATTTTAATTTTTATTTAATACTAATTCTATATTTAATTTCAAATTAAATAATTACACTTTATTAATAAGCTTTTTGCGACTTAGATTCTAAATCTAATCATTACGGGTCTCAAAGCCCAATTAACATCCAATGTCAATTTAATTAAAGTCCAATATACTTTCAATTAATTTATAAGGCATAGACTTTGGTCAATATGGGTCAAACCCAATACCAAAGCCCAATTAAGGAATCACCCTTATTTGCCAAAACAATTTTAAAGGTCCATTTAATTATATTTGGACTTTATGGATATGGTTTTGGGCCCAATTGGGTCCAACCAATTAACCTAAACCATACTTGGCCCAACCAAGCTCATTAAGCCCAAATACAACTTTACAAGCCCAATTCCAAATTTAGCCCAATTAATTAAATTACAAAATTCCAAATTTCACAATTAAACTAATCTAAAGTGTATAGCCATAATTAATTAATCAAATTAACATTTCCAAAACACCAATTTACATAATTAATCATGCTTATCATCATCAACACATGTCTAACATTATTGAAGCAAAAATCATTTCATTTTCCATGCTTTTGGTCATGACAATTTAGGATTTTTGTCCGATTTCGATTTCAATCAAATTAAATCCTAAATCAACATTTCCCAAGTCTTTAAAACTCATCCAATGATTCAAAAAACAAAATTACCATGACATTAGGGCAACTCAAAGTTTCGGCCAAGCCAATAATTTGGGGAAAATTTGATCCAATTCAATTTTCATCAAATTGATCATGCATAACACTATGTTATCATCATTCAAGCATACTCAAACAATCAATTTCATCCAAATATGCTCAAATCAATTTTACCCAATTTTACCCTAAATCCAATTTTATGCTTAAATAAGGCTCTTGATACCATTGTTTGGTATTCTACTATAGTCCCAAGATCAATCAAGTAATGAAATCAATGTGAATACAATAAAGAAGTATGGCGGAATCATACATACAATGATCGGATTTGTGATGCGATGAACACAAAACTTTTTGCTCCTCCACCATTTTGTGCTCCTTTGATTTTCGATCAAGCCCTCCATGGATGATCTACAAGCTCCAAGCTTTTTGAGTGGATTCCATGCTCATGGGTTTGTTTCCCTATCACCTTTGGATGACTCTTTATGTGCTAGCATTGGAAAAATTTGCCACAAATCTTCCTTATTTCTTATTATTGCTCTCGGTTTTGAGAGAGATAAAAGAGAGAAAATAGCCCTTGGCCGTGAGGTAGGAGAAGTGAGAGAGAGAGAATAAGTGAGTTGGTTTTGTGTTTTTAGATTTCTAAAATCTAATACAAAAAATTCAAATCCAAAAGTACAAGGCAATAAAGCCTTCCAACCACCCCCATCAATCACAAGTGACTAACATCATATCACTCAAAGTGACAAGACATCTATCACTTGAATGACTAATGATGTGACGCTTGATGTGACTTGTGGGCCGCACTTGAATTCGAAATGCGAGTGGGCCCGCAAACACTCTCGGGCTCGGGTTCGCTAATTTCGAATTAACGAATTTTCCGTTGCGACGTAATTAAATCAAATTTAATTAAATAATTATGCCTAGCAAAATTACTATTCACGTCGCAAGCGAATTAATTCTAAATTAACTCGTTCGCCCGAATTAAATTCTAAATTTAATTCTGCGTCGAAATCTAATTTCGTATAATATATCGAATATATTATTTTATCGATTAATTCCAAATTAATCGTTCTCTCTCTTTAAATAATATTTTATCCCAGACAAAATATCTCGGTAATTAATCCTAGATTAATTTTTCTCTCTCTTTTAATTAATCCCAGATTAATTATGTGCGAGTCATACTTCATCGGTGAATCTTCGGGAAGTGACCCATGAGATCCTCAGATATGTTGGCAGTAAATCCGGTCGTCGGACTATCCGAACACGTACGTACCTAGTACTACGTTTTTACCGATTTACAAGATATGATTGGCTTCTAGCAAAGCACCGTGCCTACCCAATTCTCCAGAAATATTCTTAAAGGAATATGTAATCTATATCAGGAGTAGTATACATAGTATAGCGTATTGCGATCCAGTATCAAATGTCACGTGATAGGCATGGGGCTGGAATTGTGTCTGCCCCGTACGAAGCACATATCAGATCTCTGGTAACTAGTCTCTATAATCAGATAAACATGACCTGGTCATAATATCCCGATAGCTGCAGCATATAGAGCACCAGTTTCGTATCCTACGTGATCATCATCTTCACTATGACTGAAGTGATACTTCCATCTTGACATCACACCCAATACACTACGATTCTCAATATACCCAGAAGAGGCGTACACAGAACCGGTTAAAGCCCTGGATGACCAAAACCAAAGTATATTGATTGTCGCAAGTATTAGCGGTGCAAGTCTCAGGTTAAGACCAAATACACCTACCCTGATTCGGACTTCCATAGACACACATTCATACTACCAATGGAATTCTGAGGGGTCTATCCAGAGCGAAGCTGTTTCTGTACCATCGGTAAACACAACCTCCTATTACACTTGCATGAGTATCCAATACTCAAATATATGAGAACTATGTAGTTATGCTCTCATAACACACACAAGTGTAATACTAGTCTATTCCGCATTATCGATGTCTAATCTCGATAACACTCCGACTAGGGATGTTTTAATGATTAAACCTTCGTGGATTGATACTGTCTCATATCATCTCAATTCGGAACTAATCATATGGACTTTTATCATTTATATATCCCGGTAATATAATTACAAATGATAAAAGAGCAATTTCCTTTGTCACATAGTTAATTTGTACAACAACACAATGTTATGTACAAATAGTGATGCTATCGATCATAATTATCCAACAAAAGCCAATGTCATTCAGAGTTCGGGCGATTTATTTGATTGGAAAAATCCACATTGAGCGAATTTAGGATTCAACTAGTAAACTCTACACCCTATTATGCTCAGTCAAATAGACAAGCGAAATCGTCAAATAAAATATTAAAGAGTATAATCGGGAAAATAATTGCGGATAATGCAAGATATTAGAACGAGTTTTAAGTCAAGCTTTGTGGGACTACAGAACATCATCTCGATCAAACACCAAGTTATCCCATTCTAGTTAGTTTATAAGCAAGAGGCGATACTGCCTGTGGAAATCAATGTTAAGTCAATTATGGTAGATTTCCCAGATAAACTAAGTCATGAGAATTATAGTGAGGCCTTAATACAGAACCTAAAGTGACTCAAACTAAACATCCTAAATCAGTTAGAGGTGTAAAAATCTAGAATGACCAAATACTACAATAAGAAAATCTTGGCTAAGTCATTCACGAAGGGTGAATTAATATGGAAGGCGAAATTATTCTTTGATGTAAATAGTCCAAAATATGGCAAATGGTCGCCCAATTGGGAATGGTCATATAAGGTAGAAGCTGTATTACCCAACAAGACTTGTAATTTCAAGGATTTAGATGGGAAGGTACATATTAGAGCGATTAATGGAAAATATATTAAGAAATATATACCATCAATGTGGGAACATGAAAAAAATAGCCTTTTATAAATGGGATGATAAAACGCCCCGATGTACAAAATAGATAAATTCAAAAAATGAGATGATTGTATTTCTTAATGTACATAAACAAATACAAAAATCACTTAAATTTATATTTGACAAATTAGGACTAAAATGATCAAAATATAAACCTTTGGGGACTCACGATAATTAAAGGAAAAAACTGATTTATATGATATGTATAAATCATTTTGGTAGTGATTTGAAATCACTTAAATTTGTATTTGACAAATTAGGACTAAAATGATCAGAATACAAACCTTTGGGGTCTAAAGGTAATTAAGGGAAAAATCTGATCTTTGGGTAAAAAAAATTCAGTTTTTAAGTATTGAGTAATTAGAATAAAAAAGTTTATTTTAATTACCCAAGAAAAAATATTGAAATCGGAAAAATTTGATTGACAATGAGTTGTCTACCTAATGAATATATGTAAGCGAGAACGTGTCAAAGCTGTGAGCTGAAATATATTCATGGGGTCCACTTTTCACTATTGTATTTAATTTAATTATTGCATGTTATGTATTCTGTTTAGGGATTACAGTTTTGCATGAAATACTGAGTGGGACATTTTTAGATTAAAAACTCATGATCTATTTAATGCTTTTGATATTATATGAAACTGTTTAGTCTCCTAACCGTTTTTCTCTATCTATGTGATAGATTTGCGATTGCGGCTTCTTCAAATAACTCATTTGCTTGTATGCTTGATACGAGTAAGCTCAAAGGCGCTGAGAACTTCGCAGATTGGGATATGTATTTAAGGATTGTCCTCGGATATGAGGAGATTGGATATGTATTAGAGGGTCATTTGCCCCTCGCTATATCTGAGGATGCGGCACCAGAGGAACTTGAGACTTTCTGCAGATGGAAAGATGATGATTAAAGAGTTAAATCATACATTCTCAGTTCACTAGCTTTGGAACTCAAGAGGCAATATTTTGAGCTGTCTGATGCATATAGCATGATGACACAACTTCGTGAATCGTTCATGAATCAAGAATCGGTCTTGGTTCACAGAGTAGCAATGGAACCGTTCCATTCAAAACTTGACGAGGGACAGGCTGTGAGCACACATTTGCTTCATTTGATCGATCTGATCGAGCAATTAAGGCACAATGAATTCCTTCTCAATGATACTATGGGACGGACTGTCATTCTTGGTTCGCTTCTGGCGTCGTATCGTAAGTTTGTGATGTACTTCAACATGAATGAGATTCACTGTTCTTACCATGAAATGCAAATGATACTTCTCACAGCGGAGGAGAATTTGAGGAAGGGAGTTCCGACTCGCCTTCTAAAACCCACTTCACTTTCCGCTTCTTCTTCTTCCCACTCCAAGCCGAAGGGGAAGAAGACGAAGGGAAAGAAAAAGAAAGGTTTCAATGTTCCTCTGCAGGCTAAGATAACAAAGCCCAAGAGAGATTCTGAAGACAAGTGTCATCATTGTAATAAGATCAGGCACTGGAAGAGGAACTGTCATGACTACCTTGTCCAGATCATGAAGGAAAGAGCATCGACATCAAGTACTTTTATTTTTCCTGTTATTGATATGTCATTATCTTGTGAAGCTATAACTTCTAGTTGGATTTTAGATTCTGCTTGTCCTGTTCACATTTACAATTCGTTGCAGGTGCTGACGGAAAGTAGACTGTTGAAATCTGGAGAGATGCGGTTGCGATTCAGGAGTGGTGAATCTCTAGATGCGGTTGCAATGGGATTATGAGAGATTCCCTTACCCAGTTGGAGACTTTTGTTGCATGACTGCTATGTTATACCGAGATGCGTAGCTAATATTATATAACTTTTTGTATTCGATACATAAGGATATCATGTAAATATTAAGAATTGTTCCTTGTATTTATGTGATAGAAATAATATCCAGATTATTATTTGTCCAAATGAGCATGTTCATTACATTTTGCATACTTCTCGAGATATTTTGAATATTGGAATTAGTAAACGTAAACTATCTGAAATAAAAAATAATGAACTTTGTTATATGAGGTTAGGTCATATAGGCATGAAACGCCTAACCCAATTGGTTAGGAATGGTTTGATTCAGGATCTCATAATTGAACCTTATCCAACCTGTGAATCTTGTATTCAGAGTAAAATGACCAAAGCCCTAATTTTGGGTGTGGGATACCGAGCCACTGACTTATTGGAACTCATACATTCTGATGTATGTGGTCCCATGAGTTAGATTGCTCACAGTGGTTTTTCATACTTTATTACCTTTACCGATGATATGTCACGGTACAATTATATTATCTTATGAAACATAAATCGAAAACCTTTGAAAAGTTCAAAGAATTCCGAAATGAAGTAGAAAAACAAACTGGTTAATATATTAAATGTCTTCGATCAGATCGAGGCGGTGAATATATGAGTGGCACTTCATTGATTATTTAAGGGAGAATGAGATTCTCGCTCAATATACTCCTCTTGGTACTCCACAACATAACAGAGTGTCAGAGATGAGAAATCAGACATTATTGGATATAGTCCGATCTATGTTGAGTTTTACAGATTTGTCATATTACTTATGGGATTATGTTCTTTTAACTGCCGCACATCTTTTGAATAAGATTCTTTCTAAAGTTATTCCTACGACTCCTTATGAGATATGGATCGATAGGAAACCGAATCTTAATTATGTTAAGGTTTGGGGCTGTCATGCATACGTCGGGGTGGCTTAGCAGAATAAGCATTTACCTCGAGGGCAAAAGTATAGGTTTGTTGGATATCCTTCAAATACGAAAGGATATTTATTCTATAATACCGAGCATTGAAATGTGTTATTAGCTTGCTGCGGAAAATTTCTAGAGGTAGAATTTTTGACTGAAGGAGGTAATCATAGACATGTTGAACTTGATAAGTATAACATGAGACCAACAAACCAGCGGAGGAACCTGAAGTTCAAGTAGATGAAGAACCTTCATTACCCATACTCCGTAGGTCCGAAAAGGTATCTAGACCTCATGACCGCTTGTATTTGATACAATAAATGAGTTTTGATGTTCTCTTAGTAGAAGATACTGACCCTTATACCTATAGAAAATCGATGTTAGACATCGACTCCGTGAAGTGGCAAGAGGCCATGAATTCAGAGTTAGACTCTATGCATCTGAATCAAATTTGGGACTTAATTTAGCTTACTGAAGGAATTGTTCCTATCAGTTGTAAATGGGTTTACAAAAGGAAGCGCGGGCCTGATAGAAAGGTTGAAACCTTTAAGGCCCGACTGGTAGCCAAAGGTTACACGCAACAACCTATTGTCGACTACGATGAAATTTTTTACCAGTTGCGAGTTTAAGTCTATTAGGATTTTATTGTCCATTGCCGCTAACCATGATTACGAGATTTGACATATGGATATCAAAACAGCTTTTCTAAATGGATTTATTGACGAGGAAATCTATATGGAACATTCAAGGGTTTTGTATCCAGCGAAAACTCGGGCATGGTATGTAAGTTTAAAAAGTCCATTTATGGACTTAAATAAGCTTCACGAAGTTGGAATCTTTGATTCGATGAGATAATCAGATTGTCTGGTTTTCTCAAGATGAGATAATCCTGTGTGTATAAGAAGGCCAGTGGGAGTATGGTGGTATTTTTTGTTCTCTATGTTGACGGCATCCTGATAATTGGGAATGATATCGGGATGATGCAGGGCGTCAAAGCTTACCTCTGTAAGAATTTCTTCATGAAGGACTTGGGTGAAGCTTCTTATGTCTTAGGCATAAAATTCTGTAGAGATAGAGAAATGAAGCTTATTGAGTTATCTCGTTTAATCTCATTTGTCCAAATATGTATAATTAGGTGTGACTAATCACCTTTGTCTACCACTTCGATTTAATCCACTTAAATCAATGCAAATTTTAATTAATGGATTAGTTATATGTCTAACATTTTGATTTAATCCAATTAAATAAAGCCAAAAACACATATAATTACATATTTGCAATTACCTAATCATCCTTAAATGGTAGAGATATTTATGAATTTATAATTAAATCCTTGTATAATTTTGGATTAATCCAATTAATCCAATTAGGTCAAAGTAAATAATCAATGTTATCCAATAATACTTGATTATCTTAGTTGATAATTATAATATCGAATATTATTTAATCAAAAATAATCGGCTACCCAAGTGCTCAACGGGTACACTTCATATTGTGGGACTCTCTAAGTTCAGACACGTTCGTCATATATGTGGGGTTTTATCAGAGTGGCGCAGCGGAAGGGAGCGGTACGGGCGAAATCGTAACTTTAAAATTTTTAAACTTACCGAATAAAATATTCAATATCACATATGAATAATTCATTCATGTTTCACCTAAACATATTATTGATATCAAATAACGACATGCTTAATTTAGATAATATCGCGAAACTTTTACGAAAATATATTTCCGCAAAATAGCATAAAATGAGTTCTTATCCGAACCGACCAACCAATACACACGGGGGCTACCCGGGTCAGCCCTAATAGTACTTGGGCAGTTCATGGGCTGCCCGAATAGTGACCAATTCACTGTTTGGATGGCGGACACTCGGTAAGCCGAAAACTCATCCGGTAATGTCGTTTTTCACCATTTTCGTATATTTTCAATCCAAAATAATTTCTGACAATTATTCAAATACCTAATACACATCCAATTTATTTAAACATCATAATTTTCATTACTAAAAATCCAGAATTTCCAGGTCTGACCAGGGAGCAAAAATTATCAATTTTCATACTTTAAATCCATTTTTCTCAACATTAATCATATTAATATTTACACAAATCAAAGCCACCACGAATGAAGAACTCAAGAAAAATTCTAGGAGTTATAAGAGTTATCATCAAATGATACAATTTTCTAAGTTAAAGAAAACTAAAGATTACCTTAATCTTCCAAAATCTTCATTAACTTTGTGTTTGGTTTTCTAAGTCATCCCAAGATCAATTAAGCTATGAAAATATGTGAATACATCAAAGTAAAGTTGCGGAATACTCACTTTGATCGGCTTTTGCGATGCGAAGAACAACAAAATTTTCCTTGAAGCTCTCGGCCAAGCTCCATTTTGTGCTCCATAGATTCGATCAACCCCTCTTTGTGTGCTCCTTGAGTTGTCTTCAAGCTCCAAGCTTTGATAATGGATTCCATGCTCATGAATGGGTTTCCCTATCACCTTTGTAAGACTCCTTTGAGTGCTAGCTCTTGAGATTTTGCAACAAAATCATGAAGAACAATGAACCCTAGGCTCACGGTTTTGGGAGAGAAAAATGGTGAAGGCCATTCGGCCATGTGAGAAAAGGGAGAGAGAGAAATTGTGTTTTTGGTTTTTAAAACCTAATACAAAAATCCTTCACAATTTTTGGTATTTTTTTTTCCAAAAACAAAAGGCAAAAAGGAAGAAAGATGGCATTAAATGCCTCCCTCTACCACCATCATGAATTGTGACTGGTTGTCAATCACCAAAAGGTGACTTCACATCCATCACTAAAGTGACAAGTGATGTGCCGAGTGATGTGAATTGTGGGTCCCACTCGATTCGAAATGCGAGTGGGCCCGCAAACACTCTCGGGCTCGGGTTCGATAATTCCGAATCAACGAATTATCCGTTGCGACGTAATTAAATCAAATTTAATTAAATATTATGCATAGCAAAATTACTATTCACGTCGCTCACGAATTAATTCTAAATTAACTCGTTCGCCCGAATTAAAATCTAATTTTAATTCCGCGTCGAAATCTAATTTCGTATAATATATCGATTGTATTATTTTATCGATTAATTCCAAATTAATCGTTCTCTCTCTTTAAATAATATTTTATCCCATATAAAATATCTTCGTAATTAATCCTAGATTAATTTCTCTCTCTTATAATTAATCCCAGATTAATTATGTCCGAGTCATACGTCATCGGTGAATCTTCGGGAAGCGACCCATGAGATCCCCAGATATGTTGGCAGTAAATCCGGTCGTCGGACTATCCGAACACGTACGAACCTAGTACTACGTTTTTACCGATTTACAAGACATGGTTGGCTTCTAGCAAAGCACCGTGCCTACCCAATTCTCCAGAAATATTCTTAAAGGAATATGTAATCTATATCAGGCGTAGTATAAGTAGTATATCGTATTGCGATCTAGTATCGGATGTCACATGCTAGGCCTGGGCCTGGAATTGTGTCTGCCCCTTACGAAGCACATATCAGATCTCCAGTAATGTGGGAACACAGGATCTGGGGCGACGCATGCTGTCCCGGGCTCGCGGCCCGGTCGGGAGTACGGAGTAGCCACGTGGGACTAAACCGGAGAATAATGGAGTCGCCACCCGGTGTGAACCGGGAAAATGAGATTTAAGGCCGCACTCACCGCTCGCAAGGGAAGACCTCAAACCGTTGGGTTCGGAATGGTCCCTTACTTATGTCACTTGTAATGAAAGGATTTACGTAATAATTTAATCAGGCCTAAGTAACACTTATTTCCTAGAGTATCATGCTTCTAAATCCACATGCATGAAATTAATCATCACAACATACAACATCACATGGCAATCTCATGAACATATTCCAATCATATGATATGGAAAACTAAGAACAACCTAATCATGCTGGGTACTATCACATGAATACATCGAATGAATAAATGCAGGAATACAATAATATGATTGACTACATAATGCAAGAGAGATCACCCAAGAGGCAATTATGCATGAAATATGATGAGACAGACTCAGTTCAGTGTGTGCGCATTCGTGTAGCGTTCGTAACGCGTTCGAACGGTAAACAGAAGGTTCGCGTTCGTGTAGCGTTTGATAACGCGCTCCGTAACTCCTCCGGTTCACAGGTTCACACCTTTCCTCGCTGTTCCACTGCTCAAGCTACTGTTTTGACTCCGATTCACTGCTGTTTTGACTCCGATTCGCTGCCGCTTTGCTGGTGTATCTGCTGCTGTATTTTAGTTACTGTTCTTGGGATGTTTTGGCTACTGTTTTGGGTGTGATTTTCGATGGTGTTATGGTGTGGTTCGGGGGCTGTTTTGATGAGGTAAATGGGCTGTTCGGGATGTGTTTTGGTCAAGGCAATGAGGGTTCTTTGGTTTGTGATCTTCGGTTATTGAGAGTGAGGGAGAGTTGTGTCAATAAGCTTGGGTGTTTCTTGTGTATGTTGTGATTTTCGTGTGTTGGGTGTATGAGTTAGGCCAGTGCATGTCTTGGTTAGGGGTTGTTTATATAGAGAAAGGTTAGAGCTACTCCTTGTCTCACAAGGAAGGGATTTTGGCATTAAAATGAGGATTTGATTTGGTATTCAACAAGGAAAGGATTAGATTGATGGGGGACAAATTTGGTTTAGATTAGGAAGTCAATATCTTTAATTTGTTATAATTGATTTTAATTAGGCATGACATCTTTTTAATTTAGTATGTGATTTTGTTTAGTTAGGAAGGAATTTTGTGTAATTGGTGGGTGAATATCTTAATTAAGGAATTAAAATATTTGATTGATTTCAATGTTTATTTTAATTTGGTATGTGATTTTTAGATTTATTTTGATTTCACCATGTGTTAAATGTGTGTTTTAAGTGGGCTTGGGCGAATTGGGCTTGATGTGAGGCTAGCAGCAAAACCAGAATTACCGACACCGTTCGAATGCTTCCTCGAACGCGACACGAACGCCTGTAATCTGTTTGGCGTTCGAATGTATACACGAACGCAGCACGAACTAAAATAGTGAACCTTGTTTATTCTGAATTTCCCCTTCCGATGTCCGTTTTCCGTGACCTCCGTGACTTAAAAGGTAGTGTCTCCAAATGAGACTCATCATAGGGACTTATGTGCAAAAATGCAGTGCCTACAATCGCCCCCACTTGATGGGACTGTGCAGTGTGTAACAGTGACAATCCTATCAAAGTTATGCAATGCATTTTCACTTACCTGGCTCGCCAGCGCCCTCCTGACTTGCCTGCTGCCTCGACTGAATTTGATGACGTGCCATTCTTGGCGTGCTAAACCCCGTACTTAGGGCGTCGCGGTAGTCCACAATAGTCCACACTAGTCCACGATAATCCACGGAATCCACATAGTCCACGATAATCCACGGTAATCCACGGTAGTCCACGATAATCCACGGTAGTCCATATAATCTATATAGTCCACATAATCCATGGTAGTCCACATAGTCCACAATACTTCATGATAGTCCACGGT
This sequence comes from Zanthoxylum bungeanum, assembly GCA_019454045.1. Lineage (NCBI taxonomy): Eukaryota > Viridiplantae > Streptophyta > Magnoliopsida > Sapindales > Rutaceae > Zanthoxylum > Zanthoxylum bungeanum. The sequence continues at coordinate 77,221 of SKCR01028727.1, read as the reverse complement.
AGTCCACATAATCCACAACACTTCAAGATAGTCCACGGTAGTCCACAACATTTTATGATTGTCCACGGTAGTCCACATAATCCATGATAGTCAACGGTAGTCCACATAATCCACAACACTTCAAGATAGTCCACGTAGTCCACAACTTTTACGATAGTCCACGGTAGTCCATATAATCCATGATAGTCCACGGTAGTCCACATAATCCACAACACTTCAAGATAGTCCACGGTAATCACAATATTTCACGATGTCCACGGTAGTCCACATAGTCCACAATACTCCACAATAATTCATGATAGTCCACGATAGTCCATAACATTTCACTATAGTCCTCGGCGTCCACATATCCACAACACTTCAAGATAGTCCACGGCAGTCCACAATATTCACGATAGTCCTCGTCGTCCACATAATCCACAACACTTCAAGATATAGTCCACGGCAGTCCACATAATTCACATAGTCCATACGCCGTACCTGGAAAAAATGTTCTGATGACGCAGTGGGCCTCGACCCTGGAGACACACCCAATAACTGCAACCGACAACGGGGGCACCTCGACCCAACACCACTGACAATAGGGACCTCGCCCTTGAACTGATGATGTTAGTGGGTCATCGACCCTTAAAATGGTACTGATGTGGCCTCGCTTCAACTGATACTGATGTGGGCCTCGCCCCAAACTGATACTGATATGGACCTCGCCCCCAAACTGATGTGGGCCTCGCCCCAACACTGTTAATGATGTGGGCCTCGCCCCAAACTGGTACTGATGTGGGCCTCGCCCCCCAACTGATACTGTCGCGAGCCTCGCCCCCACTGATACTGAATGGGCCTTGCCCCTAGCTGATACTGATGTGGGCCTCGACCCTCAGACTCATCCCCAAACTGATACGGATGTGGGCCTCGGCCCTAGGACTCATTCCCAAACTGATACTGACGTGGGCCTCGCCCCCAGACTGGTATTGAAGTGGGCCTCGCCCCCAGACTGAACTAATGTGGGCCTCAACCCTCAGATTACTACCGAATCTAACACCAATATGGGCCTCAGCCCCAGGATATTACCCGATTCCGATATTGTTCTTTTGTTATGCCTTATTGGCTTGTCTTCGCCGCTTTCTCTTTTCTTCTTCAAAACCTGTGAACACAAAAACAAAACAAACAAAAGGGTGCAAAATGGGTTACGTGTATGCATGTATGCGTGAATGTTCCCATCCCGTTGGGTTAGGTCTTCTGCCAATTCTCTTGGGACTGCCCAGTCTCAGGTAAAATACAGCTTCAATCTGTCAACATTGATCGGCTCGGTGAACTCATTCCCTTCCAAGTCCGATAGCCTCACTGTCCCCGTTTCCCAGTTTCTGAATGACTATCTTATCTTTCTGTTTGCTTCTTCTGAGGATTCCCCGTGTTCTAAGCATCGTTGTGTATCATAATACCAAGGTTGAATGCTTTTGTCAAATATACTCATGTTGCATATTCAAGCAAGTACGGGAAATGAACGTCTTTATTATCATTAGAAAAAGGTTCGAGCAAATAGGCAAAAATCAATGTCTATATCAAAAATGCAGGATCAAACAAACTAGGAGGAGCAACTTCATCATTCGCAGCGCTGCCTTCTTCCTCGGCCTATGGTTCTTCATCGTTGTCACCCTCTATCCCCATGTACGAAGCTTGGTGGTTGAGAGCTTGGAGGACGAAGGTTTCGGGCAAGCCAGAGTTGATCATGTAAGTGGGTGGGGGAACAGAGTGATAATTTGGTAGAGGATTGATGTGTGTGTTTGGCTGTTCTCTTTCAGGGTCAGGGATTTTGTGGGAGTCAATTAAGTCTTGGATCTCATGGCGGAGAGACGGGTACAACTATTGGTGTCATGGCCAGGTTGTTGGTGGAAGTGGCAGTAGCGGTTCATATTGAGGCTTGGTGGGGGAGGATTTGAGAGTGGTCTAGGTTCCAAGAGTTTTAAGAGTCCTTACCTGGTCAGCTTTTCAAGCACTTTGGACAAGGGTATACCCAAGTTAGAAAAGCGCCTATTCTTAATAGCAGCAATCTCGGCAGTAGCGGGCTTGGTCTCAGAATGCCCTCCAAAATTCCTCATATTCTGGCCATAAAACTTTCTGTTTTCAGCCTCTTCTTCCTCAATATCCATGACAGTTTCCCTCAACTGTCGGAAATCCGCAATCATTGAAGTCATCCTCCTCAACTTGCCATAGATCGAGGGCTTAGTGCCCTTGATGATCATTTTAATCTGGTCCTTCTTAGAGGGTCGAGTCTGCATTTTCAGAAGCTGGCTTCTCCAGTGGTCTACATACTCCTTGAAGCTTTCTTCCGGCTTCTGCTTAGTGTTCTCCAAATCACGGAGTGACAAATCAATCTCTAAGACTGTGACATACTGCTTCAGAAAAGCATCAGCTAGCTCCCTCCAATCTTCCCTCACTTTCTTCTCCAAACTGTGGTACCACACCACGGGAGCTCCCTCGAGCGACATTCCAAACATTTTCTGCACTTGGCACTGAGATAAACAATCTGAACTCATGACTGATACAAACTGCCGGAGATGCACCCTTGGATCCCCATTCCCGTTAAACTTAGCCATATCATGCATCTTGAACTGTGCTGGCAACTGTTCCTCGAAAGTCAGTGTGTCATAATCCAGCAAATCCTCATTCTTACCCCTCATCTTGCGGGTAACTGACTCAACTTGATCCCGAAGCTTCTGAAATTCTGCCTGAGACCCAATCACTCTGCCTGTTGCATACTCTGCCATATCGTCATCAAAAGCAGGGATGTCATCCCCCAACCCATTTAGAGGCTCCTCGCGCCTCACATTCTCAGAATTTCCCCCAGCACGGGGCACAGCCATATTTGTCATGGCAGTAGTCAAGGCTTGCAGTTGTTCAGTAACCTTGGCGAAACCATCTCCAACTGATCTATCTGGGATACCTCAATATCTGATTCACTCATGTCTGTTCTCAGTATTTGGTGAGCCTTCCATTTTTTCTAACCCAACAGGAATCTATGATGCCTTCTTGAGACATAGAAGGTGTTAAATGACATATGTATGTATGAGGTGCATGAGATGCATGTAATATTTATAACATACCAAATCAACTAAAATTTTCAAACAAATCGGCCCGTTATCATTTTAGAAGCTTTTGGGCTAACTGTCATAGGAGTGAACTCGTCCCAAGTTTAAATGGCCCAACGAGTACACATCTTATGGCAAGGAGCCCAACTAATTCCAAATGGTAACGTTCCGAACACAATCACAAAATGGGCCATCAATCACTTAGAAGCCTTTGGCCCAATCGTCATAAAATACGTTCTTGTCCCATTTAAATGGCCCAACAAGCCAATATCCCATGACAAATGGTCCAAATGGATCCAAACGTCAATGTTCCCAAACACAAGCATAAAAGAAAGATAATGCAAACATAAAACAATGATTCTACAGAATGGCCCATCAACATTTCAGAAGCTTTGGGCCTAATGGTCATAAGGTACGAACTCGCCCCAGTTTAAATGGCCAGCAAGTTCGCATTTCTGACAATAGTCCAACTGCATCCAAATGAGGATGGTCCACAAGCACATATTCAAGGAAATAATGTTACTTTAACCATACAAACCCGGTCTATGGGTGGGTTCGCAAGAGTATAGACAAAGGCTCTCACCGGTGAAGGATGGCCCACAACTAGGTCTCCCCAATCAAGGGTTCGAGCAACCAAGTGAGCACACCCTTTTTTATACACTAAGGTACGTGCCAATGAGCTATGGTGTGTGACGGACTGTCAAATGGATTTCCGTTGTAGATTCCCCAGAGGGAAGGTGGAGCGAGGCTCACTTAAATACCCAAGCCTCTTAGGCTCTTATCGCTTGGTGTTAGGAATAAACAACGAGTCTCCAAATTAGTCCATCACAATAGGCTACGAGTAGATGGCCATATAGGTGCCTTCACAGCTTTTCCTTCTAGAAGGTAGTGAATGAAGGAAGACACTAAACCATTACCTAGCTTTAAAATGCCTTGATTAAACCCCAATTTTATCCACTATAGACACGGTCAATCAAAACATAAATCCAAACATTACAAGACATATTCAGGGCCGATTATCTATCCCCAGTGGAGTCGCCAGACTGTGGGAACACAGGATCTGGGGGTCGCATGCTGTCCCAGGCTCGCAGGCCGGTCGTGAGTACGGAGTAGCCACGGGGGACTAAACCGGAGAATAATGGAGTCGCCACCCGGTTGTGAACCAGGAAAATGAGATTTAAGGCTGCACTCACCCCTCGCAAGGGAAGACCTCAAACCGTTGGGTCGGAATGGTCCCTTACTTATGTCACTTGTAATGAAAGGATTTACGTAATAATTTAATCAGGCCTAAGTAACACTTATTTCCTAGAGTATCATGCTTCTAAATCCACATGCATGAAATTAATCATCACAACATACAACATCACATGGAAATCATGAACATTTCCAATCATATGATATGGAAAACTAAGAACAACCTAATCATGCTTGGGTACTATCTCATGAATACATCGAATGGATAAATACAGGAATACAAATAATATGATTGACTACATAATGCAAGAGAGATCACCCAATAGGCAATTATGCATGAATATGATGAGACAGACTCAGTTCAGTGTGAGCGCGTTCGTGTAGCGTTCGTAAACGCGTTCGAACGATAAACAGAAGGTTCGCGTTCGTGTAGCATTTGATAACGCGTTCGAACGGGACCAGACCTGATGATACAAAATGCATGCGCGATCGAGTAGCGTTTGATAACACGTTCGAACGGTAAACAGAAGGTTCGCGTTCGAGTTGCGTTCGATGACGCGTTCGAATGGGAACTGGCAGATTGCATAACATTCATATGGTTTTAGATACCGCATTCAAACAGGATCACAACAATGACATATCTAATCACATGGATATCTAAATCATGCATAAATATTAACATACTAAGAATAAATCATGCTTAAGAATAAATAACGCACTAGGCCTAATCAGCTAAATAAATAAATAACGTACTAACTACATCATGCTCAAATACAAGTTTGGATGAAACGAAATATATGTATCTCTCAAGTGGTACGTGGAGTTGTATCCCGAGTGCAGACCGTACTACCGTCCATTCAGATTCGGCTACGGAATTTACGTCCGGTTTCCATCCGATATACCACAAAAGAGACATGCATTCTGTTTATCCGGAATTCACATCATGCCTCAACAAAACGACTCTCATGCAATAAAAATATATTAAAATAAATAAAAGACAAATGAAAGATAATAAATACAAGGTGCCCTCAGGTCTAACCTTTTATGTCGTCTCTCGGTAGTACGGTGCACGGTCGTCGAAAGGGGGGAATGCTCCGCAACTCCTCCGGTTCACAGGTTCACACCTTTCCTCGCTGTTCCACTGCTCAAGCTACTGTTTTGACTCCGATTCACTGCTGTTTTGACTCCGATTCGCTGCCGCTTTGCTGGTGTATCTGCTGCTGTATTTTAGTTACTGTTCTTGGGATGTTTTGGCTACTGTTTTGGGTGTGATTTTTGGTGGTGTTATGGTGTGGTTCGGGGGCTGTTTTGATGAGGTAAGGGGCTGTTCGAGATGTTGTTTTGGTCAAGGCAATGAGGGTTCTTTGGTTTGTGATCTTCGGTTATTGAGAGTGAGGGAGAGTTGTGTCAATAAGCTTGGGTGTTTCTTGTGTGTGTTGTGATTTCGTGTGAGTTGTGTGAATGAGCTAGGCCAGTGCATGTCTGGTTAAGGGTTGTTTATATAGAGAAAGGTTAGGGCTACTCCTTGTCTCACAAAGAAGGGATTTGGCATTAAAAGGAGGATTTGATTTGGTATTCAACAAGGAAAGGATTAGATTGAGGGGGGACAAATTTGGTTCAGATTAGGAAGTCAATATCTTTAATTTGTTATAATTGATTTTAATTAGGCATGACATCTTTTTAATTTAGTATGTGATTTTGTTTAGTTAGGAAGGATCTTGTGTAATTGGTGGGTGAATATCTTAATTAAGGAATTAAAATATTTGATTGATTTCAATGTTTATTTTAATTTGGTATGTGATTTTTAGATTTGTTTTGATTTCACCATGTGTTAAATGTGTGTTTTAAGTGGGCTTGGGCGAATTGGGCTTGGGCGAATTGGCTAGCAGAAAAACCAGAATTACCGACACCGTTCGAACGCTTCCTTGAATGCGGCACGAACGCCCGCAATCTGTTTGGCGTTTGAACGTATACACGAACGCAGCACGAACGAAAAACATTGAACCTTGTTTATTCTGAATTTCCCCTTCCGATGTCCTTTTTCCGTGACCTCCGTGACTTAAAAGGTAGTGTCTCCAAATGAGACTATTCATAGGGACTTATGTACAAAAATGCAGTGCCTACAAGTAACTAGTCTCTATAATCGGATAATCATGACCTAGTCATATTGTCCCGATGACTGCAGTACTAAAAAGTACTAGTTCCGTATCCTACGTGACCATCATCTCCATATGACTGGAGTGATACTTCCATCTTGACATCACACCCAATACACTACGATTCTCAATATACCCAGAAGAGGCGTACACAGAACCGGTTAAAGCCCTGGACGACCAAAACCAAAGTACATTGATTGTCGCAAGTATTAGCGGTGCAAGTTTCAGGTTAAGACCAAATACACCTACCCTGATTCGGACTTCCATAGACACAAATTCATACTACCAATGGAATTCCGAGGGGTCTATCCAGAGCGAAGTTGTTCCCGTACCATCGGTAAACACAACCTCCTATTACACTTGCATGAGTATCCAATACCCAAATATATGAGAACTATGTCGTTATGCTCCCACAACGCGCACAAGTGCAATACTAGTGTATTCCGCATTATCGATGTCCAATCTCGATAATACTCCGACTAGGGATGTTTTAATGATTAAACCTTCATGGATTGATACTGTCTCATATCTTATCAATCCAGAACTAATCATATGGACTTTTATCATTTATATATCCCGGTAATCTAATTACAAATGATAAAAGAGTAATTTCCTTTGTCACATAGTTAATTTGTACAACAACACAATGTTCTGTACAAATAGTGATGTTGTGGGTCATAATTGTCCAACAATCTCCCACTTGGCCTATAGCCAATCACTCAAGTGTCCTACACTTGAACTATGTACGGTCGCTCAAACTTCTGCTGAGAAACTGCTTTCGTCAGCGGATTTGCAAAGTTATCATCTGATGCGATTTATTCGATCATCACATCGCCAAGATGTATGATCCGAACGAATCAGATGAATAATTGAAGTATATACTTGGATCGTTGACGAGACCATTAATTCTTTAGCCTGTGCTGTAGTCTAGCTCAGCACCTAACATAACTATTCCTAATCCAATTAGGATTATTATAAATCCAAATGGCTTCTATTGCTGCCTCAGCTGCAGCAATGTTCCGCTTTTGTTGTTTATTCGGTAACATTATCTTGCTTGGAAGATTTCCAGCTCAATGTTTCGTTATTCAAACCTGTATAGTACCTTTATTACGACTTATAGTCGTATTTGTCGGTTTGGAAACTTGCAGCAGTGAACCCAGTCACTTCAAGTTCTCCTTCTCCATAGCTCAAGAAAGCATCCTAAGTTCATCTAAGATACTTAAGGATGTTCTTAACATCAATCCAGTGACTATCACTTGGATTGGCCTGATTGTGACTCCATGTGCTCAAAGCATATGAGACACCAGGTCGCGTACATTTCTTTCAATGTACGAGTTCTCGGAGAGTGTCAACAACTTTTAGATCTATCCCAGTAGATCCTTATTCCTAGAATAAATGTTTTTTCTCCCAAGAATTCTAGGGAGAATTTTCATGAAAGCCAAGCTTTCAGCGATTGTTTTATGGGAATGTCATTTCCAAGAAATGATATATCATCATTATATAGGACAATCATTGTCAGTGTGCTTCCATTAACCTCCTTATATACACAAGTATTATTTTCGTTTTGAATTAAATCATATACCATCATGATTACATCGAAACGTTAGTTCCAAGAACGCAATGCTTGCTTCAATCCATAAATTGATCGAATAACTTGCAAACATTGTTTGCTCGTTTTGGTACGACAAAATCGTCAGGATGTTGTAAACATCCTCCAAAAGGTTTTCGTTTAAGGAAAATGATTTTGACGTTCAGCTGCCACATTTCGTAAATGAAACATGCAACATTAGCAAGCATTATCCAAATGGATTCTACCATGGCAACAAGTAAAAGGTTTCGTTGTAATCGACACAATGTTGATAACGATACCTTTTCGCTAAAAGCCTAGCTTTGTACGTTTGTATGTTGTCATTCATGTATGTCTTCCTTGAAGACTCATATTGTACCAATAGGCACAATGCCTTCCGGTACAACAAATAGTCTCCAAACTTAGTTGGTATACATGGAATCCATTTTGGACATCATGGCACTTTGCCATGAAAGGAGTCGATACCTTGTATCACTTCCTCTTACGAAGTCGGTTTGTCTTCCACAATAAGATTGACATCTTTACAAGGTGAGATCAGAAACCCATACCTACCAGGTTGTTTTATGACTCTCTCCGACTTGCGCGGTTCTTGTGTATTTGAAGATTGTGGTATAGTTTCATCCCTGATGAACTATTTGTGTTCCATTAAGGACTTGGTGCCTGGAACAGTTTTACTCCAATTTTCATCGAGTTTTACTTTCCTCCCACTTACCACTGCATATAGGTGTTTCTCTTAGAAAAACCGCATGGCGAGCAACAATTACATTGTTCTCATGTGAGTTATATAAGTACTATACTTTGGTTTCCCTAGGATAACCAATTACAAATTAGGCACTTATCCAATTTGGGTTCTAGTTTGGTATCATCCAAACATATGCCCAGCATTCCCAAATCTTCAGGAATGAGAAAGCCCGGTTTCTTTCCTGTTCATATCTAATATGAAATCTGTCAAACAGATTTTTATGGAACCTTATTCAAAATAATTCTTGCACTATATAATGCATATCCCTAGAAGGAAAATGGTATCTCAGAGCGACTCATGATTAACCTTATAATGTCCAACAAAATTGGTTTCTCCGTTCGGACACACCGCTCAATTGAGGTGTTCTGGGAGGAGTCCACTATGAAAGAATACTATACTCTTTCAGGTATACGAGAAACTTATTGCTTAAGTATTTTCCATCACAGTCCAATCGTGATGTATTAATACTCTAGCCGATCTGTCTGTCAACTTCGTGTCGAAACTCTTTGAATTTATCAAAAGTTTCTGATTTATGTTTCAAAAAAAACACATAACCATAACGCGATGCCACATCCGTAAAGGTTACGAAGTGTTCATATCCACCTCTAGCCTTGCTAGATATGGGCCCACTTACGTCACTATGAACGAGGGGTAACAGATCGATGGCACTTGTACTTTTACCAAGTAAAAGGTATTTTAGGCACTTTGCCTAATAAACTAGATTCGTAGACATCATTTGAATAAAATCAAATCCGTCCTTGTATCCACTCTTCAAAAGTGTGGATATACGAGTCTTATTTAATATGTCCCAGACAACAATGCCACAAATAAGTCTCAACTGATTAATCAGTTTGAGTTATTTGTTTGTCATATCATACGTTAGAGATTCATTAGGGCATGCAACTTTCGGCCAAGCCAAACATTTGGGGAAAAATTAATCCAATTCAATTTTCATCAAATTGATCATGCATAACTCTAAGTTATCATCATTCAAGCATATTCAAACAATCAATTTCATCAAATCATGCTCAAATCAATTTTACCCTAATTCAATTTCATGCTTAATCAAGGCTCTTGATACCATTGTTTGGTTTTCTAAGTCATCCCAAGATCAATTAAGCTATGAAAACATGTGAATACATCAAAGTAAAGTTGCAGAATACTCACTTTGATCGGCTTTTGCGATGCGAAGAACAACAAATTTTCCTTGAAGCTCTCGACCAAGCTCCATTTTATGCTCCATGGATTCGGTCAACCCCTCTTTGTGTGCTCCTTGAGTTGTCTTCAAGCTCCAAGCTTTGATAATGGATTCCATGCTCACGAATGGGTTCCCTATCACCTTTGTAAGACTCATTTGAGTGCTAGCCCTTGAGATTTTGAAACAAAATCATGAAGAACAATAAACCCTAGGCTCACGATTTTGGGAGAGAAAAATAGTGAAGGCCATTCGGCCATGTGAGAAAAGGGAGAGAGAGAAATTATGTTTTTGGTTTCTAAAACCTAATACAAAAATCCTTCACAATTTGTGGTATTTTTTTTTTTCCAAAAAAAAAAGGCAAAACGGAAGGAAAGATAGCATTAAATGCCTCCATCTACCACCATCATGAATAGTGACTGGTTGTCAATCACCAAAAGGTGACTTGACATCCATCACTAAAGTGACAAGTGATGTGACGCGTGATGTGAATTGTGGGCCCCACTCGATTCGAAATGCGAGTGGGCCCCACTCGATTCGAAATGCGAGTGGGCCCCAAACACTCTCGGGCTCGGGTTCGCTAATTCCGAATTAACGAATTTTCCGTTGCGACGTAATTAAATCAAATTTAATTAAATAATTATGCCTAGCAAAATTACTATTCACGTCGCTCGCGAATTAATTTTAAATTAACTCGTTCGCCCGAATTAAAATCTAATTTTAATTCCGCGTCGAAATCTAATTTCGTATAATATATCGAATATATTATTTTATCGATAAATTTCAAATTAATCGTTCTATCTCTTTAAATAATATTTTATCCCAGATAAAATATCTCCGTAATTAATCCTAGATTAATTTTCTCTCTCTTATAATTAATCCCAGATTAATTATGTCCGAGTCATACGTCATCGGTGAATCTTCGGGAAGCCACCTATGAGATCCCTGGATATGTTGGCAGTAAATCCGGTCGTCGGACTATCCGAACACGTACGTACCTAGTACTACATTTTTACCGATTTACAAGACATGGTTGGCTTCTAGCAAAGCACCGTGCCTACCCAATTCTCCAGAAATATTCCTAAAGGAATATGTAATCTATATCAGGCGTAGTATACGTAGTATAGCGTATTGCGATCCAGTATCGGATGTCACATGCTAGGCCTGGGGCTGGAATTGTGTCTGCCCCGTACGAAGCACATATCTGATCTCTGGTAACTAGTCTCTATAATCGAATAATCATGACCTAGTCATATTATCCCTATGACTGCAGTACTAAAGAGTACTAGTTCTGTATCCTACGTGACCATCATCTCCATATGACTGGAGTGATAATTCCATCTTGACATCACACCCAATACACTACGATTCTCAATATACTCAGAAGAGGCATACACAGAACCGGTTAAAGCCCTGGATGACCAAAACCAAAGTACATTGATTGTCGTAAGTATTAGCGGTGCAAGTCTCAGGTTAAGACCAAATACACCTACCCTGATTCGGACTTCTATAGACACAAAGTCATACTACCAATGGAATTCAGAGGGGTCTATCCAAAGCGAAGCTGTTCCCGTACCATCGGTAAACACAACCTCCTATTACACTTGCATGAGTATCCAATACCCAAATATATGAAAACTATGCCGTTATGCTCCCACAACGCGCACAAGTGCAATACTAGTCTATTCCGCATTATCGATGTCCAATCTCGATAATACTCCGACTAGGGATGTTTTAATGATTAAACCTTCATGGATTGATATTGTCTCATATATTATCAATCTGGAACTAATCATATGGACTTTTATCTTTTATATATCCCGGTAATCTAATTACAAATGATAAAAGAGCAATTTCTTTTATCACATAGTTAATTTGTACAACAACACAATGTTCTGTACAAATAGTGATGATGTGGGTCATAATTGTCCAACACTTTATTCTTGTTGAACTTTTTCTTCTCTAAAATGCTTAGAGAACCTTTTTATTTCATTTGGAGGCTAGGTTTCATAAACTAAGTAAAGGAAAAACAATTCACTTATATACTTCAAGCCTTGGCCGAAATATAGGCAAATAAAAGAAAAAATATATTTTGTTTTTAATCAAATTAAAAGGAAGCAAAATATCATTTTAACACCATTTTCTTAAATCTAAAAAGTCAAACTTTTACACTTTAATCATTTTCAAGCATAAATATCACCTTAGATATTTGTATTTCAATTATCTTAATTATTTAACAATTAAATAATTAAATAATTACTTAAATAAAAATATCTAAATATATGTATCATATTTACTTAAATAATCAAAATACATATATTATGATATATGTCAAATATCTTATTTGATAATTAATTAATGTGTATTTAATAAAATCATATATTAAATACAAATACATATTAATTAGGAAATGACCGAAAGGTCCCTATACATGTATTTTTTTTCGTTTAACCGTTAAACGATTCGAATTAACTTATTTAATCCGATAAAGTAGTATGAATAATTTGTATTATTCATAATGCATTGTCCAAGTGCTCAACGAGTACACTTCATATTGTGGGACTCTCTAGGTTTAAGTTTATCTGTGACAAAATCAAATTTCGTGTCCATAATTCACCCATTTGTAAATTATGACGACCACGAATAATCTCGCTAAACTATGCAAGTTGAGGTAATTGCATACTTATAATCCACATGTCACAGGCTATCAATATTGTACCGGGGATATAGATAGGAACGTCAAATTCCTAAGGTATAATATAGTCGATTTTAAAATTTATGATCTCTAAATAACACTCGATACTCACTTTCGAAGTATACCACGACCATGGATTTACCTAGATCACAAATATGTACAAGATATATATGCCATGTACACAAGACTGACGGATTCTATCTGATACTCACAGGATATCATGAGCATGAGTCCACACCCAACAAGTAGGCAGAGGTCTGATCTAAATAGATCGGTGACATGACTGCTATTAAAGTGTGGATGATGTCTCATATATCCATAATGGTATCTCAAGTCGAAGGACCACTATGCAACTCGACTCGAGAAGATTCCTATTGACGTTGGTGTACCATCTATTAGGAAATCTTCAGGAGTCATTCAGTGTTTATCAACTAAACACCTACACGTCTATACGTGTCTCCCGAGACTCATGGTTCATTGGGATAAACCATCGGACCAAGTCCCGATATACAACATATACTAGTCTCAGCGGATTTTACTAACCGACCCGTGTTAGTAAATCTTGACCATGAACTTTATTTGAGAATATACAACTTATAGTGACACTTCTCAATGTCAATTACAAACTACATTGTAACTGCACACTACGTTGTAAATCATGTGGTCTTTGTCTAATATATACATATCACTAAATCAGATTTAGTTTCAATATAATCGTTATTAGATCGAATACATATATTAAAACAAAAGGTGTAACCATAAATAAGTAATATTATGGAAAAATATATTCTTCCTATTCATGAATCGGGCATAAATACTATTCGGATTGGCGCTCCGAGCACCAACCCTAATAATTTTACCCACTTGCTCTAGTGTCAATCCACGGTATCTTATACACATCTAAATATGTATCACATATACATGGCCTTCAAGAGCTCACCTAGGACTCAAGAGGTAGGCAACAACTAGTAGGTCTGCTATAACATTTTGAGATTGTAAAACAAACTCAAACCTTTCCCTTAACCATCATCATTCATATTTTGTAGAAACTAAGTTCTACATCAATATGACTCAGATGATGTATCAATATTGTGCTACAGCTTTTGAGTTGTCCAAGTATTTAGGGATCAAATCCAAAATACTATGCAGACAACCGCAAACACAACACTAATAGCAAAACTTCTAATTTAAAATGTCACTATGCAACTTCATAAGTCAATACTTCATAAGTTACAACTAATTCCACTCATACAGTATAATCATCTGTGACACTCCCACTGCATCTTTTCTAACTCTATATGACGTAGACTGTCTAACATTATAATTAGACTCAAAACTAATCTGACCCGAATGGTTACGGACTATATTCTCCATGAATAAGAAAATCGTCCTTAATATCTCAAAGATAATAAAGAACATGTTTTAAGAAACATCCTACGGTCTACAGCGTATCAAAATAGCTCGTAACAATTATGATTAAATTGATATTTTTAATCGCATATAATATAGTATTCATTATGCCATCATCCTTTGATGCATAAGATTGACTAGACATTCTAATCAATTTCTCTTTCGACTAAGGAATCATCATTTACGAAATATGTATACTATATCTAAGAGACACACTAACTGTCAAAAAATTATACTAACTGTCATATAGATAGTCTTATTGTGTCCTTTATTAGATCATATATAATGCACGACTAATGAGAGTATCTCACAAGTCTCTTAGTTTTATATCATATATAAGACTTTATATCGAATATAGCATAGACTACTCCCACTATTTTAATGGAGAAACGAAGACTTAGGTAAACCTTTTACCTAAAAAACATCTCATTATTACATTAATAATGATTATGTCCTTAGGATATATAACACTAGAAAGAAATTTGTATGCTCATACTAACCTCCCTACTATCACATATGTGTTCTATATGCTTTGATAAAATCAGACAATCTGACTGATATCAAAATTAGAGAACACATATTTCCGAAAAGCTCATCTGAGTCTACAATAGGCTCTATAAGCTAGTATATCAAACTGCGATCTTAGCAGAATACAAACTCTAGGGCCATTCCAGAACGAACTCTTCAAACAAAGAAATCACAATGAATCTCTTATCTGAAGAAATCATTCAGAAATGCCACTTAGAATCTATAATAGATTACTGAGTATAACATTTCTCACTGTCATACTATAAAGGTCAAGCCTTTAATAAGCTCACTTTATTTTTTCATTGGAAACCATTTGCACATTTTATGAACTATTCATAACGAAATCGATATCAAATATAACTCCCACTATAAATTATAGGATAATTTTCTTCGATAAGAAAAAAACAGAACCGTTAAGTATCAAATACTTCGCAAATGATTCTGACATCCTATTGGACTTATATGGAAGATATCTAAGGGTATTTCCCTCTTATTAATTGTGTAGTTCCATTTATACTTTATCACTCTCACATTTGATTTCAATAAGTCAAGTCTTTTCTACAATCGTCAACATCTGATATTACACACCTAGTAATAAAATAATTTTATTACTCGAGATCGTAGAAAAGATATTCTATCTAATAGAATACAATATTCTATTAAATAAAATAAATGATAAACTTTTACTTGTACCTCTGAAGCGCATGTACTTTCAATTATATAACCATTATACAAAATAAAGATTCAAATCTCAAACTTTTCAAGATTCGAATTTTCTACTTATACATATCAAATATGTAACTGTAGAAACAAATGGAACCTTAATTAAAATAATGAATTAGTGTTATTGGAGCATATCCCCAAGAGTATTGAAACTAATTCGGTAACACTTAATATTAAACGAATCAAATCATATAAGATTCGATTACTCCCACTAACCAATTCCATAATGATGGAATCGTAGAAGAATAATATTGAGTAAGAATCATATTCATTGAATAATCTTAGAACTAATTGTCATAAAATCATATATTTGATCGTATCAAACATCTTTGAACAATTCAGAGACTCGCGATGAATTTAAAGATACAATTTTCAAAACTTTAGATCGAATATCTTTGAACCAGTCAAAATATTCTATTTGCGTTTCATCAAAAACATGTAACTAAGTCAAGAAAACTCATTGACTAAGTTACGATGTAAAAAAGTAACCTTAAGCAATTTACAATTCATTAAACTCCATACATCTAATGTATCAGTTTAATAAATCTTATGGTCCAATGAAAATCAGTGGTTAAATGAGATTTAATCACATTCATGAATACAATATTCGTTAAATGGATAAGGATATGTGGTGTGTGTCAGGGTTGGTGCTCAGAGTTCTAATCCGGATCGTATTTATGTCTAATTCATAAATACGAGCAATTGTATTTTCCATAATATTACTAATTTAACGGTAGCACCCTTGTCTTTTATACGCTTATTCGATCTGATTATAATTAGATCGAAATTGAATCTGGTTCAGTGATACGTGTATATTAGACAAAGACCCTAGGATTTACAGTATAGTGGGCAGTTACAATGTAGTTTGTAATTGACATAGGGAAGTGCACTATTAGTTTATATCCTTAAATAAAGTTCCTGGTCAAAATTTGCTAACACGGGTCGGTTAGTAAAATCAGCTGAGACTAGTACATGTCGTATATCGTGACTTGGTCCGATGGTTTATCCCAGTGAACCATGAGTCTCAGGAGACTCGTATAGACATGTAGGTGTTTATTTGATAAGACACTGAACGACTTACTAAAGGTTTCCTAATAGATGGTACACCAACGTCAATAGGAACCTTCTCGAGTTGAGCGAGCATAGTGGTCCTTTGACTTGAGATACCACTGTGGATATATGAGCTATCCTCCACACTTTGATGGCAGTCACGTCAACGATCTAGCCATGATCAGACCTCCGTTTGTTCGTTGGGTGTGGACTGATGCTCAAGATATCTTGTGCGTATCAAGATAAGATCCGTCAGTCCTGTGTACAAGGCATAGGTATCCAGCACGTGTTTACGATCTAATAAATCCATGGCCATGGTATAACTTCGGAAATTAGTTCCGATTATTATTTAGAGATCGTAAATTAAAAGTCTATTGTATTATACCGAACAGATTTGACGTTCTGATCTATATCTCAGGTATAATACGGATGACCTGTGACGGAGGGATTATACGTATGCAATGAACTCGGCTTGCATAGTTTAGCGAGATTATCTGTGGTCGTCATAATCCATGAGTGGGTGGATTATGGACACGAAATTAGATTTCGTGACGGATAAACCTAAACTTAGAGAGTCCCACAATATGAAGTGTACTCGTTGAGCACTTGAGCAACTCGATATGAATAATACGGATTATTCATAATACTTCACCGGATTAAATGAGTTAATTCAGATCGTTTAATCGTTAAATGACAACACATGTAATTAGGGGATTTTGTCCGCTAATAATTATTGTGTACTTGTATTTGATAAATAATACAATTAGATACACATTAATTATCCATCAAATGAGATTTTGACACATGCCATAAATATATGTATTTGTTATTTATTGTAAATAAAAATAAAAATATAATAATAATTATATTAATTGATTATTACAATATTTAATTATTAAATAAATAATTAATTAATTAATTAAACATTTCATAAATATTATGATACTTGTCTAATTATTATTTGAACACTTGGCATGATTAAAGTAAACTTTATATGTGTTCAAATGTGATTTGTTACAATAAAGTTGGCTTTTAATTTATTGAATTTGATTTGATTGAATTCATAAAATGACAAAATTGCCCTCCAAACCCATTCCTCAAATTCGGTCAACCTTTATTAGTGAGAGATTTTGCTTTTCTTCTTCTTCCAACCTCTTTCATGGCCGACCATAACAAGAACAAAAATACCCAAATCATGGTTTGACGAAACTATGAAGAAATTGAAGAAAAATCAAGAAATAAACTAAGGAAAGAAGTGATTAAAGGTAATCCACTTTATCCCTATGCTTAGAAATTTAATTTCTTATTTCTTGATGGTTTAGAATGGTTCTAGGGTTCTTTAAATTCTGAAAAATTGGGGCTTTTGTTTGTGGTTGGAGGAGAAGGAAGGTTAGGCATGTGTGAAGTGTTGTTTTGATGGAATTAGTGTAATTTCATTTTATTTTGTTCAAATTGTTGTTGGGAAATAATTTGTCATTCTAGAGTTGTTGATCCACTCTTATATAGCCTAGAATTGTTCTTGAATTGTTCATATGTGGTGGGACTTATTTGGTGATGGATTAATTAGATTAAACTTTGTAGAAATTGGATTAAACCATGATTTTTGAGCCAATTTCATTTTCTATTTTGACCTGGAAATTATTCTGATTTTGTATAAAATTGGTGTCTTTTGAATGTTTTGGATGTGTTTTGGGAGTTGGCATAATTTCCGGAAAGTGTTTCCGACTTGAAAAAAGCGAAAACGGCCAAAAACGGCGTTACCGGGTGGATTTTGAGCCAACCGGGTGATGACTATCCAAACAGTGAATCCATCACTGTTCGGGCAGCCCCTGAACTGCCCCAACACTATTGAAGCTGACCTGGGTAGTTTCCATAAGTGTCAGGTAGTCGGTTCGGTCAAAAACGCGTTTTGCGTCATTTTACGGAAAATCGGTTTTCGTAAAAGTTTCGCGAAGTTTCAACTATGTTTATGTTAATATTTGATATTAAATAAATAGATTTAGGTGAAACATGAATAAATTATTCATATTAGATATTGAATAATTTATTTGGTATTTTGAAAAATTTTAAAATACGATTTCTCCCGAACCCGCGCTTATGATGTGCCCCATCGCCCAAAACCCCAACAAAAATGGTATCAGAGCGGGTCTGATGCTTCATCCATTACATTATTCATGCTTGATATCTGATATATAATCCAATTTTAATGTTCGCACATGCTTTTAATCTATATATGTTTCTTTACTTTTCAGTTTTACGTTAACGGAAAATATAACGAAAATTTAATAGTTAAATTGTGTTATGTTTTCTAAAGTAGAATTGAAATGTTTAGAAAATGATTTAAATTAAAATTCTGCATTGGATAGTATAACTTCCATAGGAAAATCCCCGCTTTTAAATATGGCTGTAAAGTAACGTGTATTGGATACATGTTTCTTGGTCCGTCTTGTCAGTACGGTTTATGGGTATTTTCTATAAGTGCATCTGAGATCATGCCAAAGCCGTGAGGGTGTAATTATAGGATTATTATCCATACCAGTTGTATATTGATACTGGATAAATTCAAGTGAAAGTGGAAATCCTGAACGTGCCAAAGCTGTCAGGACTACACCGGTAGCTTGAGTTTGTCATTGACAAGTGTAGCCTTGATACGCCTCCATGTGAACGTGCCAAAGCTATCACAGTGAGAAACGGTCAGGACCAAAACCAGGAGTCACTGGTGAGTGATTGACAAAGAGTTGTCTACCTAATGAATATACGTAGGCGAGATCGTGCCAAAGCTATGAGTCGAAATATATTCATGGGATCCTACTCTCACTATGAAATTCGATGTAAATATTGAATTCTCATTTTCCGTTGGGGATTACGGTATTACGTAAAGTAGTGGGAGACACTGCTGGGTTAAGAAATCCATAACTCAGGCAATGCGTAATTTTATGGAATTTACTGCTTTCGTTTTCCTTACATTCTATATTATTTATAGATTTATATTTTTAATCCACTGCATAGTATATTACTTGAATATATAGGTTTTCTGACTTTACTTATGGTTGCGTTGTTCTAGAAAAGGTTCTAGAAAGACAGTAGACTTAGATATAGTTAGATTAGTTGAAACCATCGGGAACTGTTGTTCCGATTTTCTTGAAAATCAAGATGGTTTGTGACTTAGTTTCTAAGTCACGATTAGGTAATATAAATAGATATCTGGTTTAGGATATTATTCTAGTTAGAATTGTTTCTTATGCAGTAAGAATTGACTTGAATAGTTCATGTCTCGAGATTCTTGACTGGCATTAAGAAAACCCATTTAGTGTTTGTTTATCTTTTAATGACGTTTCTTCGCTTTTAGTGACTTTTAGAAGTCACGTGTCTGACACAGTTTGCTAATCAATTATTTGCAATTGTTGTGAATAATTGAACGCAAATTATAAAGCTAAAGAAATGAGATGTGTATAGTTGTGTATAGAGAATATTGATTCTCACAATACGACAACTATAAGTATTGGATACCGGATCTCCCGTCTAGTTATTTAAAATAATGTTCAATAACTGTTTTGATATTTGATATCATAACTTGTGACTATTGGATAGTTACTTGTTCTGTATAAACAGTTGTTACATATTTTAAAGTGACTAGTAGTGTCATTAATGAAAGATAAGCATTAGAAAATATTCGGTAGAATAAATAACTTAGAACTGTGCTTTATGTGTTTTTATCACAGAAACATTAGATGCTCGTTCCGTATGGTAAATGATGGTCTGATATGAGTTCACACCACATATCCTTAACCATTTAATGAATATTGTATTCAGGTTGTGATTAAATCTCATTTAACCGATGATTGTCATTGGACCACAGATTATTAAACTAATACATTGGATGTATGTGGTTTAATGAATTAATAATTACCTTAGATAGTTTTTCTACACTCCGTAACTTAGTTGATTAATTGTCATGACTTATTTACGTGTTTCTAGTAGAGAACATGTTGAACCTCTTGAATTGTTCAAGAACTGTCAATATGTTTCTAATGAAACTCGGATAGAATATTTTAAATAGTTCAAAGATATTCTATCTGTAATGTTGAAAACTGTATCGTCTTTGAATTGTTCGAAGATGTTTGATATGATCAAATGCATGAATTTAAGGCAATTAGTTCAAAGATTATTTAATGAATATTATTCTAACTCAATATTAAAACTTCCGCGATTCCATTTTGATGGAATTGGTCAGTGGGAGTTATCGAATCTTATATGATTTGATTTGTTGATATTGAGTATTACCGAATTGATTTTCAATACTTTGGGGTTATGCTCCAGTCACACTATTTCGTCTTTTTAATTTAGGTTCCATTTGATCCTACAATTACATATATGATATGTATAGTGGAAAATTCGAATCTTGAAAAGTTTGAGATTTGAATCTTTCCTTTGTATAATGGTTATATAATTGACAGTACTTGTACCTCGGAGGTACGAGTGATAGGTTTATCATTTATTCTATTTAATGGAATAATGTATTCTATTTGATAGAATATATTTTCTACGATCCCGAGTAATAAAATTATTTTGTTACTTGGTGGTTAACATTGGATGTTGACGATTGCAGAAAAGATTTGACTTTGTAAAGTCAAATGTCAAAATGATAAACTGTAATGGCACTCGATAAAGGTTTGACCTTTATAATATGACAATGAGAAGGTTATTCTCAGTAGTCTATTGTAGATTCTGAGGAAGCTTGTCTCTGTCGCACTCATTGGACAATTAATGATCTGTTGGTTAATGTTGATATTAAACCGTGGTTTTGGCTAAAGAATGCAAGATGGTGTTCTTGAGTGATTTCTTCGAATGGGAGATCCGTTGTGGTTTCTTTGTTTGAAGAAGTTCATTCTAGAATGGCCCTAGAGTTTGTATTATGCTAAGATGACAGTTTGATATACTAGCTTATGAAGCCTATTGTAGACTCAGATAAGCATTCCAGAAATACTTGTTCTCTGATTTTGATATCAGTCAGATTGTCTGGTTTTATCGAAGTGTAGAGAATACGTTTCTGTCAGTAGGGTCAGTGGGAACATACCAATTTCTTTCTAATATTATATATCTTGATTCTTCTTTTCTCCGTGAGAGCAGTGGAAGTAGTCTTGTTATATTTGATATAAAGTTTTATATAAGATATAAAACTAAGAGACTTGTGAGAATCTCTCATTAGTCGCATATTAGATATGATCTAATAAATGACACAATAAGGTTATTTGTATGATAGTTAGTATAACTGTTTGACAGTTAACATGTCTTTTATATATATAGTATTCATCTTTCGTAAAAGGATAATTCCTTTGTCGAAAGAGAGATTGATTGATTAGAATGTCTAGTCAATCTTATGCATCATAGGATGATGGCGTGATGAATACTATATTATATGCGATTAACGATATCAATTTAATCGTAATTGTTACGAGTTATTTTAATATGCTGCAGACCATATGATGGATCGTGAAACATGTTCTTTGTGATCTTTGAGATATTAAGAACGAGTTTCTAATTCATGGAGAATTTAGTCAGCAATCATTAGGTCAGATTAGTTTTGATTCTAATTATGACATTAGATGGTCTATGTCATATAAAGTTAGAAAAGATGCAGTGGGAGTGTCACTATTGATTCTACTAATCTAGTGGAATCAGTTGCAACTTATGAAGTATTGACTTATGAAGTTTGCAAAGTGACCTCATAGATTAGAAGTTTTCATATTAGTGGAGTGCTTGCGGTTGTCTCAAAGTATTTGGATTTGATTTCTAAATACATAGACAACTCAGTAGCTATAGCACAACACTGATATAGCATCTGAGTCATATTGATGTGGAATTTGGATTCTACAAAATATGAATGATGCTGTCTTAGGAAAACGGTTGGGTTTGTTGGACAGACTCGATTTGATAAAGCAGGCTCACTTGTTGATTCCTACCACTTGAGTGATGATGAGCTCTTGAAGGCCATGAGTATGCGATACAAATTAAGATGTGTATAAGATACCATGGATTGGCACTAGAGCAAGTGGGAGAAATTGTTATGGTTGGTGCTCGGAGTGCCAATTCGGATCGTATTTATGTCTGATTCATAAATACGAGCAATTGTATTTTCCATAATATTTCTAATTTAACGGTAGCACCCTTGTCTTTTATATGCTTATTCGATCTGATTACGATTAGATCGAAACTGAATCAGGTTCAGTGATACGTGTATATTAGACAAAGACCCTAGGATTTACAGTATAGTGGACAGTTACAAAGTAGTTTGTAATTGACATTGGGAAGTGCACTATCCTTAAATAAAGTTTATGGTCAAGATTTGCTAACACGGGTCGGTTAGTAAAATCCGCTGAGACCAGTACATGTCGTATATCATGACTTGTTCCGATGGTTTATCCCAGTGAACCACGAGTCTCGGGAGACTCGTATAGACATGTACGTGTTTATTTGATAAGACACTGAACGACATACTGAAGGTTTCCTAATAGATGGTGCACCAACGTCAATAGGAACCTTCTTGAGTTGAGCGAGCATAATGGTCATTCGACTTGAGATACCACTGTGGATATATGAGCTATCCTCCACACTTTGATGGCAGTCACGTCAACGATCTAGCCATGATCAGCCCTCCGCCTGTTCGTTGGGTGCGGACTGATGCTCATGATATCTTGTGCGTATCAGGATATGATACGTCAGTCCTGTGTACAGGGCATAGGTATCCAGCACGTATTTACGATCTAGTAAATCCATGGCCGTAGTATAACATCAGAAATTAGTTCCAAGTGTTATTTAGAGATCGTAAATTAAAAGTCTATTATATTATACCGAATGGATTTGACGTTCTGATCTATATCCCAGGTATAATACGGATGGCCTTTGACGGAGGGATTATACGTATGCAATGACCTCGGCTTGCATAGTTTAGCAAGATTATCCGTGGTCGTCATAATCCATGAGTGGGTGGATTATGGACACGAAATTGGATTTCATGACCGATAAACCTAAACTTAGAGAGTCACAAAATATGAAGTGTACTCGTTGAGCACTTGGGAAACTCGATATGAATAATACAGATTATTCATAATACTTCATCTGATTAAATGAGTTAATTCAGATCGTTTAATCGTTAAACGACAACACATGCAATTAGGGGATTTTCTCCGCTAATAATTATTGTGTACTTGTATTTGATACATAATACGATTAGATACACATTAATTATCCGTCAAATGAGATTTTGACACATGCCATAAATATATGTATTTGTTATTTATTGTAAATAAAAATACATATATAATAATAATTACATTAATTGATTATTAAAATATTTAATTGTTAAATATTTCATTAATTAATTAATTAAACATTTCATAAATGTTATGATACTTGTCTAATTATTATTTGAACAATTGGCATGATTAAAGTAAACTTTATATGTGTTCAAATGTGATTTGTTACAATAAAGTTGGCTTTTAATTTATTGAATTTGATTTGATTGAATTCATAAAATGATAAAATTGCCCTCCAAACCCATTCCTCAAATTCGGTCAACCTTATTAGTGAGAGATTTTGCTTTTCTTCTTCTTCCAACCTCTCTCATGGCCGACCATAACAAGAACACAAATACCCAAATCATGGTTTGATGAAACTATGAAGAAATTGAAGAAAAATCAAGAAATAAGCCAAGGAAAGAAGTGATTAAAGGTAATCCACTTTAGCCCTATGCTTAGAAATTTAATTTCTGTTTCTTGATGGTTTTGAATGGTTCTAGGGTTCTTAAAATTTTGAAAATTTAGGGCTTTTGTTTGTGGTTGGAGGAGAAGGAAGGTTAGGCATGTGTGAAGTGTGTTTTGATGGAATTAATGTAATTTCATTTTATTTTGTTCAAATTATTTTTGGACAATAAATTGCCATTCTAGAGTTTTTGATCCACTCTAGATAGCCAGAATTGTTCTAGAGTTGTTCATATGTGGTGGGACTCATTTGGTGATGGATTAATTAGATTAATCTTTGTAAAAATT
This sequence comes from Zanthoxylum bungeanum, assembly GCA_019454045.1. NCBI lineage: Eukaryota > Viridiplantae > Streptophyta > Magnoliopsida > Sapindales > Rutaceae > Zanthoxylum > Zanthoxylum bungeanum. Next base: position 52,806 of record SKCR01028727.1, on the reverse strand, counting down.
GGATTAAAGCATGATTTTTGGGCCAATTTCGTTTTCTGTTTTGACCTGGAAATGATTATGATTTTGTGATGAAATTGGTGTCTTTTGAATTTTTTGGGTGTGTTTTAGGATTTGGCATAATTGCCGGAAAGTGTTTCCGACTTGAAATAAAGGAAAACTACCAAAAATGGCGTTACCGGATGGATTTTGAGCCAACCGAGTGACGACTATCCAAACAGTGAATCCGTCACTGTTCGGGCAGCCATGAACTGCCCCGACACTATTGAAGCTGACCTGTGTAGCTTCCATAAGTGTCGGGTAGTCGGTTTGGTCAAAAATGCGTTTTGCGTCATTTTGCGGAAAATCGGTTTTCATAAATGTTTCGTGAAGTTTCAACTATGTTTATGTTAATATTTGATATTAAATAAATAGGTTTAGGTGAAATATGAATAAATTATTCATATTAGATATTGAATAAATTATTTTGTATTTTGAAAAAGTTTTAAAATGCGATTTCGCCCGAACCCGCGCTTCCGCTGCGCCCCATCTCCCGAACTCGCGCTTCCGCTGCCCCCCATCACATGGATGTATCGTAGTCTCATCTCCCACTTGCTCAGCGAGTACACTTTATATTATGGGACTCTCTAAGTTCAGACACATTCATCATATAAGCCTAGCTAATATGTACAAAAATTCGACCACCCCGAATTCACGAAGAACATGAACAACCTTTCTGAACTATACAAGTCGAGATCATCATATATGTTTAACAATCCCTCCGTCATTTATTATCCGAGTTGTGCTTAGGAAATATAGAATATACCGTCAAGTTTCTGAGGCGCACATCTCATGTCAACATGTCCACGATTCTTTACAACTAATATGATCCACCCTAGGTGATCGGCTTCGACCAAAGTCTTTAAGAATCGCGACTTACTCACATTGATGGTACCATAGTCTCATCCACCCTAGGTGATTGGCGCTCCAAGCAACAACTCTAACAAACTCCCACTTACTTAGTGCCAATCTGGATGGTACCGTAGTCTATCTCCTCCACATGTTTAACGAATAACTTAAAAGGTAAGGCCTTAGTAAGTGGGTCTGCTATGTTGTTTATTCCTTGAACCTTCAAGACCACTATTTCTTAATGTTCAATAATCTCTCTAATCACGCGATATTTCTTTTCCACATGTTTAGGCTTGGATTGCGCCATCGGCTCCTAAGCTTGCGCAATGGCTCTTCTATTATCACAGTATAGGGGGATCAAATCCACAATGCTAGGCACAACGCCAGGTTTGTGATAAAATTTCTAATCCAAACAGCTTCTTTAGCAGTTTCAAAAGCCGTTATAAATTCCGCCTCAGTGGTGGAATCAGTTGTTGAGCCTTGCTTTGAACATCGCCAACTAACGACACCGCCATTAAGGGTGAAATATATCCGCATGTAGACTTTCTATCATCTGGATCTCCCTAGAAGTCTGAGTCTGTATAACCCTTCATTTGTAGGTCATCTTATCCATATATGAGAAACTTATCCTTAGTACCCTTAAGATATTTTAGGATATGTTTCACGGCTGTCCAATGATCATTACCCATATCACATTGCTATCGGCCAGCCACACTACCGTCGAAACTGATGTCAGCTCTCTTACGTAGCATAAAATACATAATGCCTCCAATACAAGAAGCATATGACAAGTTAGACATCCTAAATCTTTCTTCCTCAATCTGAGGTTCCATTTTCTTCAAAAGATGTATGCCATATCGGAAAGGTACACTTGCTGCTTTGTAGTTGGTAAAACTTTCTAACATCATATCTAGTACGGTCGATTGTGATAACCATATAATCTTCCTAACTCTATCCTGGTAGAGCCTTATACCTAATATATAGGAAGCTTCACTCATGTCTTTCATGGAGAAGTTCTTACCAATGTAGGCTTTAAACTTACATCAATCGTATATCATTTGCAATGATAAGGTTGTCCTTACATAAAAATTAGGAAAACGATCATGATCCCACTCACTTTTTAAAACACATGGTTCTTCCTCATTCTTGATGAATCCAGATAGACGATTCCAGCTTCGAGATGTCTATTTAAGTTCATAAATAGACTTTTGGAGCTTACAAACCAAGTTTAAGGTCTCATTGGATACGAAATCCTCTAGTTGTTCCATATAGATATCCTCATCAAGGAATCCATTTAGGAAAGTGATTTTCACATTCATCTGTCATATCTCATAATCGTGATATGCAGCAATGGCTAAAAGAATCCTAATGGATTTTAGCATGGCTACTGGTGAAAAAGTTTAATCATAGTCAATTTCATGACATTGAGTATAACATTTCGCTACCAATCGGGCATTAAAGTTTCCACCTTTCCATCGAGCCCTCGTTTCCTTTTGTAAACCCATTTACAACAACAGGTTTTTTAACTCCTTAGGAAGTTCAACTAAGTCCCAAAATTTGTTTGTCATGCATAGAATCCATCTTGGACTTCATAGATTCCGGCTATTTTCCTGAATCGATATCCAATATCGCTTCTTTATATGTAGTCGGATTTTTTTCCTCCAAGAAGAGAACATCAAGGCCCACATCAGATGTTAAAAATAATCTCTCAGAATGCTTTGATATTCTATTCAATTTACGTAGAACTTGTGTTGTAGATCCTTCATCTAGTTGGATCTCTGGTTCTATCTCAGGTTCCTTAATGTTGGGATCAAACTCATCAAATTTAATCTTTCTATAATTCCCACCATTTTTCAAAAATTCAATTTCAAGAAAAGTGGCAAAGCGAACAACAAATACATTTCGTTGCTCGAAATCATAGAATTGATATCCTATGGAATTATGAGGATATCCAACGAACTTATATTTATACCATCTGGGTGCTAGTTTATCCCGCTGCGTAACTCTGATGTATGCAGGACAACCCCAAATCTTTAAATATCTAAGACTTAGATTTCTACCGAACCATATCTGATAGGGGGTCGTAGAAACAACTTTCGATGGAACCCTATTAAGTATGTGGGCATCGATAAGTAAAGCGTTGTAACGACCGGTAGTTTTTACTACTACATAAGGTGGTACTGTTACGTACGGGACGAAAGCACAAAAAATAAATTATGTTGAGACTCAAATATATGCATGGTATAACTTTATGGACAATCGGTAAATTCCTCGAAGTCCCAGGACGAGACTGTACAGTGCTCCATTTGGAAAACCCATGGTATTTGGGGCGTACATTTTTCATATGAACTCAGATTTTTATGAATTTTATATAGACGGAAATATGAGATCGAGATCTATGACTTCCGTGTTGAATATTTTTCCAAATTCGGATCAGAAATAGATCAAAAATGCAAGTCAAATATTCGAATGAATAGTAATTTCGGACCCAAATGGAAAAATCTCAAATTATCTTCATTTTTCTACACTCTTCTACAATATTCTTAATATCAATTGGGTCCACTATATAAGGGGCTACTATTCACCATTTCTAAAATGAAAATGAAAAAAAAATATATGGTAGCCGAGAGAAAGAAGAAGAGGAGAAGAAGAGAAGAAGAAGAAGAAAAACGAAGAAAGAGAAGAAAAAGAGGAGTAAGTAAATGGGTTTGCCCATCTTGGAAGCTTGAAAAGTAAAGGAAAATCAAGAAGATGAAGGTAAGAAAATTTGACCCAAATTTTAGTTGTTAAATTTTTGAAACTTGAAGATAAATTAGAGACAAAGGCATGTTATGGGATGCATATTGATGGTTTATAAGTAAAAAATGAGTTATGGAGTTAAGTGTTTGAGTTTGAAAAATTTAAAGTTTGATTTAAAGAATAATGAAATTGTGATTAATGAATGAGTAGTTAATGATGATAACTTTGTAGTTTAGTATGTGTGAAATTGATGTGATTTGTTGGATTGTGTATTTGAAGTGAAATGGAGGTATTGAGGATGTTTTTGGGTGAGAAACGCATGAGGAAAGAAATGAAGAAACCTGGGAAAAGGTATGCGTCGCGACACAGGAAGAGCTTGATTCGCGACGCGTGCTGTAATTCACGGGAAGCTTCTGGATTGTACGTGTCGCGACGCGCAAGACCTTTGCGTCGCGACGCGAAGACATAAATTCCGCCAAATTGATTTTAAACCGTTCCAGTTCCACCCCAGCGTGTAAGAGACCACCCTTAGGGTCTCGTATCAGTTTGTAAACATCAAATTATGATCGTCATAAGCCTCGTGTATATAATATATGGATGTATCTTTAAGTATTGTGAAGTATCAAGGATTATTTTACTACGATGATGCTAATTAAGTTCCCGATCATAGGTTATCCAAAGGAACTGCAATCTCCTTCGACAAGGGACCCAGTGCCAGCCAGATTCCAAAACAGTGAGTGAACACCTTTTTCTTCAAGTTGATTTTGTTTATTGATTTATTTGTTCTTTATAAAATGAGACTTACATTTTTCCATCACATAGGGCGTTAGTAGGGGTGAGCAAAATCGGTTTCGGTTTCGGTTCCGCATGGAACTGGAACCTACCCGGAAAAAATCGGTTCCTAACTAAGTGGAACCAGAACCTACCAAATTAAATAGGGTACCCTATTATTCGGTTCCAATTCGGTTCCGGTCCGGTTCCGAATTACCCTATTAACTTGAACTGTTATTTATTGAATTTTGAAATTTGAATGTGTTCCGCTTCTGTCCATAGTTATGAGAGGTGTGCTTTGAGTAGCTTTTGAAAAAATAAAAAAAGATAAGATGCCATTATTATGATTTGGATCCCATTACCATTCGCATTCACTGAATTTGAAATTTTGAGTCTAAAGACAGTTGCCAAAAGTGTAGGCTTTTCGCTTTCTCTCTGCCAGAATAAGAAGATCCCACAAAACTAGAGATAAAAATTTAAGGATGTCAAATTACTGAAATTAAAAGTTAAAAATAAATTTTAAAAACCTGAAAATTTGTTTTAGGAGTCCTGTGCTGTGCACTTGGGGCTCGTATACATAAGGGCATTTTGCTCAATTTGAAAAAAAAATATCCAAGATTTCAAAACTTAATCCGATTTTTATGCAATCATATTGTCAGAAACCAAACCATGAATCGGAATAGAAACATGCAAAATTAAACAACAACAACATTAGAAACTAGAAAGACATATAAAGATGAAATCCACATAATCGAGCAATAACAATATAACATCAAACAGATCTTCAATCTTGTTCATTAATACAACCAGCAAATAAAAAATCATGAGCTTACAGAATTAGAACACTACAAAAGCAGAGTTTCGGAATGTCTTTGAGACTTGAGAGATACCATATACTGAAACTAAAACTATCATTTTCTTCAAATCCTATATTCAAACTCAGCCATTTCAACTTTTTGCCCAACAATTTTATAAGCCAAACAGATCCTGAACCAAGCCACTTGTTACAAAAACCTGAGAGAAAATTATTTAATAATAATAATTCACATTTAATGATTTGACAGGAATATTTAGATTGCAATATACAACAGATACATAAATGAGGAACTACAATAGTAAAGAAATGACTCACTTATAAAATTTCATCATCTGTATCAGCATTGATATCACTATCAACAATATCATTATCATCTACAATCGTCAACCCACTCACTTCTGTTACAAATAATCAAATATTAAATAATAGCTAGTTAATGTTAATATTATTAAATATAAAGTACATAAACATAAAACATAATTCCTTACCTGCATCATATTTTTCTGCATCTTCTATTAGTTCCTCAATATTTATTGGTGTTGGCGCACTCCTTAACCAATCTTGAGTACATATCAATGATTGAACAACTTTTGGAGTTAAATAACTGCGAAATGGATTAAGAACACGACCAGATGTACTGAAAGCCGACTCTGAAGCCACAGTGGAAACGGGAATCACCAACACATTTCTTGCAATTTGAGAAAGAATCTTGTACTTGAATCTATTACTCTTCCACCAATCTAAGATATCAATATCTTTCCCACCATCTTCACAAGCTTCTTCAAAGTACTTTTCTAACTCAGATTTAGGCTCCATATCTTGTTCATCTCTTATAAACCTCATCAATGCATCTTGAATATATATGTCATCGTTATTACCATCATCACAACCAGACTCTTCCATCATACTTGAGGGTTGAGATAAACGACTTGTACTTGTTTCATAACTTCTGTTGTTACCGACTTTATTATAAAACTCAAATAAACGTTGCAAAACACCCTTCAAGTTTTCACATTTTTCAGTCACTTTTGTACTATCATTACCAAAAAGTCTCTTATAAAAAAACTTAGCCATATACATCTTATATCTAGGATCCAACACAGCAGCTATTAAGACCATAAAGTTTGTCTTATCAACATTTCCATAGTACTTATCAAACTTTTCTTTCATTTTACGACACATACTTTTAACATAAGGATCTGATTCATTTGCCCATTCGTTCATGCAAGTGAGGATAGCAACAATATCATGAACATAAGCATTAGATGTGACATACAAAGATCCTGATAACTTTTTAGTGACAACATAGAATTTTTTAAAAATCTTGCCAAAACCTTGGCATTTTGCCAATCTTCCCAAGTGGGAAACACATCATCACTCTCAAGTTCAGTCCTATAGGCAACATCTTCATCATCCATCCTATCAAATGTTTTTTGAATACAAGAGCCGCCTCTAGCATTAAGTAAGTAGAGTTCCACCTAGTTGACACATCAAGACAAACTTTACAACTACTAGATTTCTTTCTTCTCTCACAACACACACTTTAATTGATGGGCTCTAGCCGGAGAACTCGTACATATCTAACTGCACTACGAATCGACTAAAGATTGTTTAATTTCAACAAGGTCATCCTTAACAATCAAGTTCAAAATATGAGTGATGAGTGGTATTTATATCACTATTTCCCACTCATTTAACCTAATATTTTGTATAGTTTCTTGAGTTTTGTGAACGTTTTGATATGTTTTGTGTTATTTTGTAGATAAAATAAAGTTTGGAAAGCATTGGAGGCAATTTGGGGCAAAAACGGACAAAAATGCGTCAACAGGGATATTTTGGTCTTTTGCACGTCGCGACGCCCAGACTTCCGCGTCGCGACGTCTAAAATACGCCGAACAGTGCTAACGTGCGCCGGGTCCACAAATCAGAATCTGAGAAAAGTTTGACTTTGCTAAAATGCGCCGTGCCACGTGTCACCATCACAGCCGACCTGCTAAAGTGCGCCGTGCCACGTGTCATCATCATATGCTGCCGACACTCAGAGTTGACACGTGTCGCCTCATCATCAGCCATGTCATCGGTCAAAAAGTCAACTTTGCCATGTGTCACGCACGTCATCCGCCACGTCACAAGGTCAACCAAGTCAACTTGCCACGTCAGCATCAGCCAATCACAGCGTGACACGTGTCGACACGTGTCGCAATTCTATGGTGTCGACAGTCTCTTTCCCACGTGTTGCCACGTCGTCGCCACGTCACCGCCACGTCAGCGCCACGTCAGCATCAATAATTGAGTATCCTATCCTTATCTGACACGTGGCGGATAAGAATCTCAGCGACCAATCAGAAGCCGCCACGTGTCACAATAATTGAAGCCCAACCACTCTGCCACGTGTCACCTTATCATCTTATCCAGAATCTTCAAACCAGCGAACCAGAGCGTGCCACGTCGACAAATCCGGCGTCGCGACGCTGAATCCTACCGAGGCCTATAAATTGAGCTCGAGATTTCAGAATTCATTGCACCTTCCTCTCTCTCTTCAATTCCTTCTAAAGAGAGAGCTTCTCTCTCTAGATTCTTTAGTTTTTTTAGTTTTTTTATTTTAGTTTTAGTTTTGTAAATAATTTTAATTACGTTTTGTAATAATAGTAATTTAATTTTTACTTTTTACTTTTTACAGTTTTTACTATTTACCATGAGGAGGTAACTTCTCCAGCTAGGGTGAAAGGTAATTCTTTTACTGTTACTATTTAGATTAATCTCCCTTAAAATAATACCGCAGATTGGGTCCGGTTGGTAATTTCATTTTAATCTGGTTTAAACCTGACTAATAAAGGATACCGCCAGATTGGTCGGTTGGCAATTTAATTTTGGTTCCGCCTTTATGGCTGGTTGGACTTAATTTGACTTAATCAGGATACCGCCTATATGGTCGGTTGGTATTATTATCACAAGTTTATATATTATTTTATGGGAGATATCTAAATTAGTAGTAGTAAAAGTAATTCCTTTTACCTTAGCATTTTATTTATTTTACTTTTCAGTTTTACTTTATGTCTTTTACTTTTCAGTATTTTTACTTTATGTCTTTTACTTTTAAGTTGTTACTAGCCCTAGTTATGTGTTAGTTATCTGGGGTTGTGATGAATTCTAATATCACCGGTTTATAAGGGGTTATTTTATAGTTTGGGTAATTTAAAGGTTTACTTATTAAGTCTTAAGCTTAATGCTTCTTGTTGTCTGATCACCAATAAGATTGATGTGGTAAATCTAAAATGAACTAGACATAGGGATTTTAGGTTTCAGCCTTAGACTTAATAGCCCACGATCTTCCTTGAGGATAGATAACCCTTTAATAGATTTCCTTACAGGATAGGAATATACCTGTCGGGCGGGGGTAGCCATAATTGGAACTTAAACTTAATGAATCCAGATAATTTGGTTGACATAGACATATGGTTCAATTGGGTTAAACTGGGTATTTGCGTCTGACCATCGACAGAGGCTTTTGCATAATTTAGTGTTCCAGGTTAGTAAACTGATTTATTACACAAACATAAAATAACCACTTCATCTTTTAAAGATATTAGAAGGATTCACAACCCTAGATCTTTGTGTCTTTTGTTATTTTCCTTAGTATTTTCTTTTGTCTTTTATTTATTTATTTATTTTGTAAAACCACTTTCAACCAATCAAACAATCATTCTCTTCTCCATTTAATTAGATATTTGTAAATAAATAGATTCAACAATTAATAACAACAGTAGGAATTAAGTCCTCGTGGGATCGATATTTTTATACTACTTGAACGATACGTGCGCTTGCGTTATACGTGTGTGTTTACGCCGGTCAAGTTTTTGGCGCCGTTGCCGGGGACTTATATTTCTTGAGTTGTTAATTTTGAAGCTATCTAATTTACTTGTATCTAATTTTCTTTATCTTTATCTGTAATTTTTATTTCTTTATTGTATTTTCAGGTGGTTAAAAAATGGAACACTACTGGGAGATTGAAAGATTACGAGCTTCAAGAAGATACACCCCAATCTGGGAGCAACAGTCCGGTTTTCTGAGGCCTGTTGTCCAGCCCAATGATTATCACTGGATGCCAGAACCAAGCAATACCACATTTGCTCAACAGAACGAAATGGAAGATGTGTAATATGTGATAGTAACCACCCGAGCGATCAATGTATATACCGTTCAGAGTGGCAGAATTTTCAGAATCATTCAAAGTATGAAAAACATCACATTTTCCATCTTATCCACCATCCATATGCGATTTTCATCAACAACTAGAACCATCAGAGGAAGATCAGTTGTTAAACATGCTCAAAGATATGTTCGAGAAACAAGTTGGATGAAATGCTTGAAACAGCCAGAAACAATTTGAAAGTATTCAGAGACAATCAGAATTCATTCAGAGGATGACAGATCAAATGAGACAATTCACAGAAAACCAGACTACATACCTCAAGAACCAGTTTCAGATGACACTGATGAAGCCTTCAAGTACCAATCATTTCACAATGACACTTCAACAGAGGAGGAGGCTGAGCAGTATCAACAACCAGAGGTATCAGTTCAGGAGCCCGAACCGGTAAAGTCTCAATTTGACTTTTATTATTCAGATTCTGACGAGGATGAAGCTGATCTATTTGTACCAACTGCACCAACAACGGAGGATCAAACTTTCAATCCTCAAAATGAAGATCTTGGAGCATGTTTTACCATGATGTTTGAAGAAGATCTATCTGAACCATCCATTCCAGTCATATCAGAGGATGAAGACCTAATGTCAGAAACATCTTTGCATCCTCAGGTTGACAATTTTGAAGCATGTATTTCACAGATGACAGATGAAGAGCTGAATACAAAAATTTTAAAATTCATCTGTGAAGAAAAGGTGGAGAAGAAGCAGAGCAAATGGAGGAGCAAATGTCTGACCTTAATAAAGATCCAGAGCATTCAGGAGAAACATCGCTGTTTTGGGGAGTACAAATCAAAGATATCACCCAGAAGCTTGACAGAATGGAACTTCCATTCCAAGTCAAGCACCATATAAGACCTCCTGATTTTCTTTCTTTCTTTCTTTGCAGGAACCACTGGAACAACAAGGAGCAAAAAGGTGGCACGAGCACTGAATGGGACAAAATCTTTTTGCCACCTTACCGTTGGAAGAGACCCTTCAAAAGCAACGCTCACGGGATTGTTTTTGATCGGACATCTAAAACGACATTGAAACCTCCTTAACAGATGAATTTCAGTCACGTCTGGCTGAAGACGAAAAATTTAGCGCTAGCAGGGAGGCAACCCATGCAATTTGTTGTAATATTTGTTTTCATATTTTGTGTGAACTTTTAATTTTGTGTGTTATTTTTGTAGGGAAAAGCACAAACGGAGCATTTTAGACAGAAGGAATGGTGTTTGGCAAAATGAAAGCTAATTCATTAGCGATGGCTGAATAATGAATGAATTCTTGAAACGCATCCTAATGATTTATATACCAAACGAGTGGCGTATTGCGTACACAATTCCGTTGTCTTAATTATTGCTTTGATTCGCTTTTCTATTGTAATTATCTTTATTTTCGTAGACAGGATCCAGACTTTTTGACCTTTCACGATTTCTTTTGTTGTTTAGCTAACAATCGTCCTCTGGAAGATATTAGTGCTATTATTACTCACCCTTTTTCAGGTACTATAAATTCAGCCGTCATTGCACTTTTGAAGGCATCCTGATTTGAAAAAGAAATACATAAAAAAAATGGAAGCCACTTCAAGAAGACGAGTTGAAACATCTGTGTGTTTTGCGGTAGTAGTGTTGGTACTAAACCACAATACGTAGAGGCAGCACATGAATTGGGTCGAGTCTTAGCAGCAAGGAATATGCACTTAATATATGGCGGAGGCAATCTTGGACTTATGGGGATCGTTTCAAAGGCTGTACAGGAAGGAGGCAGTCACGTTTTGGGAATCATCCAAAACCCTTGGCAGAGGCAAATCTTATTGGATCATCAAACGGAGAGGAACTGATCGTGCCAGGTATGTCTGAACGACTGGTAGAAATGATTAACCGTGCTGATGCTTTTATCGCTTTTGCCAGGTGGCTTGGGTACATTGGAGGAAATTTTTATAGTATTATCTTGGGCGAACCTGAACATACACCAGAAACCGCTTGGACTGCTCAACGTTGATGGATTTTATGATTTTCTTTGTGTGTTTCTTGATGATGCTCGGAGAAATGGGTTCGTGTCAAAACCTATGAAAGAACTCCTCTTCACTGCCAGAACTGCTCCGGATCTAATAGACCAACTCATAGCCTATGAACCACAAGTTGACCCTATCCTTTCAAAGATAAATTGGTCCGAGGACGATCGTGGTAAGAGGCGTCGAATTAATCTGGATCTTAACCTTTAATTTCCTGTAGATTTCAGCTAACCAGGTACGACCTTCTTAACTCCTTCTATTTTTAAGACATTGGGGACAATGTCTCATTTAGGTTTGGGGGAGGGAATTAGTTGATAGTACCTTGTTTTTAGTTTGTTGTTTTTTTTATTTTTAGTCCAAAATTTTTCGAAAAATACAAAAAAATTGAAAATTTTCAAAATTACAAAAATATTTGTGTTTTTAATTTGACTAAAAAGGTGAAATTGGTAAGAGATAGCTGAGTAAGGAGTTTCCACTCCTGAGACGTATCTCAAACCTATTTCGAAACAAGTTAATTTTTGTTTATTTCATTTTGAATTATTTAATTTGTGAATTCTCCTTAAAACGGACTAAAGGAATCTTCATATGCTCAGTTGACAGATATTATCAACATATATAGTAACATACAGACATGAGCTAAATTGAAAAGTTTGTAATATTCAGTGCTCTAGTTTAATTGGAGGAAGCATCTCAAAAAGCAATGGAGTAAAAAAAAAAAAAATCTGAGATCCGAGTTATTAAGTCTGTAAGGGTGTTTTAACACCTAGTGCCCTAAAACCAACTGGTTTGGGAGTCACTGGCCCAAAGCTCGTTACATGGATCAAAGATGCTGCAAAAATATATATATCTGAAGTCTGAGTAATTAAGTCCGTAGGGGTGTCTTAACACCTGGTGCCCTAAAGCCAACTGGTTTGGGAGTCACCGACCCAACACTCGCTACATAGATGGAAGATATTGTATATAAATAAAAAATAGAGAAAAATCAAAGAAAAATCAGAAAATGAGAAAAATTATTCCATTGCTATAAAAAAGGTGTGAAATCTGATAGAACTTTAGGACAAAAATATTACTCTCTTATCAACTGCACTTATGACTGTTGTGGGCAAAAATGAGTTGATTAATATTTTGTTGGCTGTGTATATGAAGAATGGTAAAAATAATCGGAGAATTTACTTATTCGGTAATTTAGAATGAAACAAAACAACTAGTAACTTGGAGTAGAAGTTTCACCTGATTAGTCACTAACATCTTTATTCTCTTTTCGCTTGTCTTTTTGCTTTTGTGTGCATTAGTTTTAACTAACTTTTTACTTTTGTAAAATGTTTGTGGGTATCATTGCTGTAACCCTCACGAGACTACAACTCGTCCACTAGGGACACCTAGGGGTTTAAAGGCTTGTTGCATACGCTAAATGCAACCGTGATCCCTACGAAAGTGGCTTAGTTAATTTATTTATGTTATTTTACTCTATGTTTTGCTCGAGGACTAGCAAAATGTTAGGTTTGGGGGGTGTGATGAGTGGTATTTATATCACTATTTCCCACTCATTTAACCTAATATTTTGTATAGTTTCTTGAGTTTTGTGAACGTTTTGATATGTTTTGTGTTATTTTGTAGATAAATAAAGTTTGGAAAGCATTGGAGGCAATTTGGGGCAAAAACGGACAAAAATGCGTCAACAAGGGATATTTTGGTCTTTTCGCGTCGCGACGCCCAGACTCTCCGCGTCGCGACGTCTAAAATGCGCCGAACAGTGCTAACGTGCGCCGGGTCCACAAATCAGAATCTGAGAAAAGTTTGACTTTGCTAAAATGCGCCGTGCCACGTGTCACCATCACAGCCGATCTGCTAAATGTGCCGTGCCACGTGTCATCATCATATGCTGCCGACACTCAGAGTTGACACGTGTCGCCATCGTCATCAGCCATGTCATCGGTCCAAAAGTCAACTTCGCCATGTGTCACGCCACGTCATCCGCCACGTCACAAGGTCAACCAAGTCAACTTGCCACGTCAGCATCAGCCAATCACAGCGGAACGTGTCGACACGTGTCGCAATTCTATGGTGCCGACAGTCTCTTTCCCACGTGTCGCCACGTCGTCGCCACGTCACCGCCACGTCAGCATCAATAATTGAGTATCCTATCCTTATCTGACACGTGGCGGATAAGAATCTCAGCGACCAATCAGAAGCCGCCACGTGTCACAATAATTGAAGCCCAACCACTCTGCCACGTGTCACCTTATCATCTTATCCAGAATCTTCAAACCAGCGAACCAGAGCGTGCCACGTCGACAAATCCGGCGTCGCGACGCTGAGGACCTGGCGTCGCGACGCTGGAATCCTACCGAGGCCTATAAATTGAGCTCGAGATTTCAGAATTCATTGCACCACTCTCTCTTTCTTCAATTCCTTCTAAAGAGAGAGTTTCTCTCTCTAGATTCTTTAGTTTTTTTAGTTTTTTTTATTTTAGTTTTTAGTTTTGTAAATAATTTTAATTACGTTTTGTAATAATAGTAATTTAATTTTTACTTTTTACTTTTTACAGTTTTTACTATTTACCATGAGGAGGTAACTTCTCCAGCTAGGGTGAAAGGTAATTCTTTTACTGTTACTATTTAGATTAATCTCCCTTAAAAATAATATATTCACTATTTAAAATATTGACTTAAAAAGGATACCGCCAGATTGGTCGGTTGGTAATTCATTTTAATCTGGTTTAAACCTGACTAATAAAGGATACCGCCAGATTGGTCGGTTGGCAATTTAATTTTGGTTCCGCCTTTATGGCTGGTTGGACTTAATTTGACTTAATCAGGATACCGCCTATATGGTCGGTTGGTATTATTATCACAAGTTTATATATTATTTTATGGGAGATATCTAATTAGTAGTAGTAAAATAATTCCTTTTACCTTAGCATTTTATTTTATTTTACTTTCAGTTTTACTTTATGTCTTTTACTTTTCAGTATTTTTACTTTATGTCTTTTACTTTTAAGTTGTTACTAGCCCTAGTTATGTGTTAGTTATCTGGGGTTGTGATGAATTCTAATATCACCGGTTTATAAGGGGTTATTTTATAGTTTGGGTAATTTAAAGGTTTACTTATTAAGTCTTAAGCTTAATGCTTCTTGTTGTCTGATCACCAATAAGATTGATGTGGTAAATCTAAAATGAACTAGACATAGGGATTTTAGGTTTCAGCCTTAGACTTAATAGCCCACGATCTTCCTTGAGGATAGATAACCCTTTAATAGATTTCCTTACAGGATAGGAATATACCTGTCGGGCGGGGGTAGCCATAATTGGAACTTAAACTTAATGAATCCAGATAATTTGGTTGACATAGACATATGGTTCAATTGGGTTAAACTGGGTATTTGCGTCTGACCATCGACAGAGGCTTTTGCATAATTTAGTGTTCCAGGTTAGTAAACTGATTTATTACACAAACATAAAATAACCACTTCATCTTTTAAAAGATATTAGAAGGATTCACAACCCTAGATCTTTGTGTCTTTTGTTATTTTCCTTAGTATTTTCTTTTGTCTTTTATTTATTTATTTATTTTGTAAAACCACTTTCAACCAATCAAACAATCATTCTCTTCTCCATTTAATTAGATATTTGTAAATAAATAGATTCAACAATTAATAACACAACAGTAGGAATTAAGTCCTCGTTGGATCGATATTTTTATACTACTTGAACGATACGTGCGCTTGCGTTATACGTGTGTGTTTACGCCGGTCAATGAGCAGCACTTCTCTAGGAGAAAGTCTTCACCCATAACTAGTTTGGAAATCTACTAAACCATTCAAATACGTAATTGCGACATCATTAGAACTAGCATTGTGTACTGTAACCGTAGACACTTTATCATCAATACCCCATTCTTGAATACATGCTTCTACCATTTTCCTATATTTTCCCTTTATGACTAATATTTCACAAAACTCAAATTCTTTTGTGCAACTTCCATCATTATCAATAAATGAGATTCAGACACAATAACTTAGAGTTGTACAGAAGTCCAATATATGTCGTCAAAGATACTCTTATTGTTATTAAGGACTTTAAGCATTCTCGCAGCTAGTATTCTCACTAAACAACACTTTCATGCAATCTCTAGCAATAGTAAAGCGAGAACAAATTAAACCGAGGTTGTAAAGCATGCACAAACTCTTAAAAACCATCACGCTCTACTATAATAAAAGGCAACTCATCTTTTTATTAAACACCTAGCAAGCATCATCCTACAGTACTCTTGATCAAATTTCCATGTTGTAAGAGTATTAGGTTCATTGTTACCACACGTCTTGCTTGAAAGTTGTTTTTGCTTCTTATTTATATTGTGAGGATAACTAGTGCATCTTTTAAGATGTTTTTTCATCGAAGAAGTACCTGATGTCACTTTGTAACTTAAAACTTTTCCACAATAATTACATTTTTTTGTGTCACATGTCCTAGTAGCTGGATTAGTCAAACGCTCAAAATGATCCCACATATCAGATGCATTTCTGCGAACTCGAGATAACTTTGAAGTAGCGTGACTGCCATCATTATCATCCATTTTCTGTAACTGCGAAAAAATTACAAAAGGATTAAAATATATCATCAATCAACAATCCAATTGAAGAAGGGCTTAGAAAATTGATTGTGTTCCCATTCAAAAGCAAGCTGCCAGGCAAGCTTGCTTTTGAATGGTAACAATACAATTTTTTCATTCAACAATTTTGCCCTAAATGGGTATGAAATCTGCCAGGCAAGCCTACATTCAGTTCCAATTTGAAATAAGCCAGTCAGCAATTTGCTTAGAACCTTCCACAATAGACTAAATAATGCATTCATCTTACAATCATAAATTAGTTTCTGATAATATGAGGGAACAAAGAAAATTAAAGAATCAAATCAAACATATATTCTGTTTGGTAACATAGAAAATATATGAGGGGAAAAAACACACAGAACTATTAAATCCTCTCTAGCTAATGGGATAATTTAGGCGATTTCCCAAGTTTATTGGAAGCAAACACAACAAGATCATTAGATTGATATTGATAATTCATTTTGATTTATTCCCAATAAGCAAAAAAATAATTATCTAGTGTCAGTTTACAAAATATAATAATAATAACTATAAAATACACAGTTCTTGATATGAGATCAAGACGCTTAAACTTCACTCCAAACTCTTACAGTTCGACAGCACAAGGTAATTTTATTTCACCAGACCGTAACGCTACATGCTGCATCCTTATCATATCACATCTTCTCATATCAGTGAAATGGTTAAATTTCTCACGACTCAGATCAGAGCGAAGTTTACTTAACAATTCAGGCCAAAATCAACAAAATGAGATCAAGAAACTTGGAAGTGGGAAAAGCTTACTTCTGTGATTGCAGCTTTGATTCGAAGCTTTTGAAGCGATCGAACAGGTGAGAAACTTCTGTGAGACTGTGAGTGTGAGAAGAGAAATCAGATTTAGGGAATTACGGTTGCTGCTGCTTTTAGAATTGAGACTTAAGTTTTAGTATTTTAGATTTAGGGTTGTGCGCCACTTGTTGCGAGTGACTTTAGTCACTTTAAAGTTTAATGATCGAAAACGACGACATTTTGCCCTAAATGGTTATGAAATCGGGTCTAAATCAGGTTCCAAATTCGGTTATGCAATCAGGTCCAAAATTGGGTATTAAAATCGGGTATTTAATCCGGTTCTCAAATGCGGTTCCGGTTCCGATTCTATGGTTTGGTTCTGATTCTGATTCCGGTTATTGGAACCGGAACCGGACCGTTACAACCCGATTTTTGGTCCGGTTTCAATCGGTTCCGGGTCTACCCGGAACCGATGCTCACCCTTAGGCGTTAGCCATGATTTATTTACAGTTGTTTTCAGATAATAGTGATTTAGAAAAGAAATATTTTTAAAAACATTAGTTTTTTTTATTTTCGAGGCATGGGGTAAAAACCCACCTCAGTATGTAACTTGTACAGCTATGGAATTGACAGACAGGGAACATGTGCACATGTAGAGGACTGAGGGGATGGCGATACGTAATGCCCCCAGATCCTAGTTCGGGACTAGGGATGACAGATGCCCCGAAATCAAGGTTTTTCAGATACAGAGCAGTTCACAGTGAACAGATTTTTTAGTAGACAGTTTTTTTTTAGCAAATCAGATTTTTGAAAAAAATTTCAGAAACCAGAGTTTCATAACCAGTTTTCAGAAAGACAAGTTTCATAAAAGAGATTTCAAACGAACTTTTCAGAAAAAGAGTTTCAGATTTTGATTTCAGAACTAAATGATTTTATTACAGTATTTTAACTTCACAGTCCACTCACTTAGATCGTACAGCGATCTAACCCTCCCCACTCCCAATGTTTGTTTTGCACGTATTCCAGGAGGACGAGCTCGAGAGGACGAATACTGATGGCAGTCACTAGGGTTTGGAGTCCACCAGTCCGGAGTCAGAAAGCATGAATGTCCAGTCATAGTCAAAATAGAAGTCATGTACTAGTTCAATTCATATCGTAGTCGTTGTAAAGACACATGTTTTATGTATAAAATTTCAGAAGTTGAGTTTGCATGATAAGTTGTAGAATTCGGGCTAAGGTCCCTTACATACTAGAGAAAAGAATATCAGAAATTGAATAGTAGTTATTAGAGTCAGAGGCTTATGGGGTTAGTACAGTCTATCCCTTGCCGGTAGCATCTCCCAGATCGGGGATGTTACAAGCGTAACCCCAAATGTAATATGGAATATCTGTATAGCTCATCATGGATCGCACTATATTCAATAAAATATGATTTCTACGCTCAGGCACACCATTGTGTTAAGGTGTTCCTGGTGGGCTATATTGGGCAAGAATTCTATCATTCCTTAAATAACTTCTGAATTTATCACTCATGTATTCACCGCCTCGATCTGATCGAAGACACCTGATGAATTTTCTGGTTTGTTTTTCTACTTCATTTCGAAATATTTTGAACTTGTCAATGTTTTCGATTTATGTCTTATCAAATACATACATCCATATCTAGATTTATCATCTGTGAAAGTCACGAAGTATGTTGAACCATCATGAGCGACATGATTTAATGGACCACACACATCGCCGTGTATTAACTCCAATAAATATTTAGCACGGTGTCCAAATAGATATATCCATATCTAGATTTATCATCCGTGAAAGTCACGAAGTATGTTAAACCATCATGAGCGACATGATTTAATGGACCACACACATCGCTGTGTATTAACTCCAATAAATATTTAGCACGGTGTCCAATACCAAGAAATGGAGCCTTTGTCATCTTCCATTGGATACATGACTCACAAATCAGATAAGGATCTAAGGTACAATTTTCAATCAAACCATCAATTACCATTTGATAGATGTCTAACACATATGTGGCCCAATCTCATATGTCATAATTCACTATTATTTAATTCAGATCTTCAATTTGTATTTGTCTTTACGTTAAGGACATCTCTATATGCTTCCAAAACATAGTGACCGTTAGATAAAGAACATTCACATATCAAATTTTTGTCCTTATCATATAAACATAAAGTTTCATCCTTAATGTTTATTTTATATCCATCTTTATCTAATATCGACAGTGATATTAATTGTTTGATAAGTGATGGTATATAATAACAGTCATGTAAATCTAATTTACATCCATTTGGGAGATCTATGGCTTGGACATCAAATGTCTCGCCATTGTCAACTCTAAGTTGGATCTCCAATTTGTTTAACCTTCTTTAACTCTCACGACCTGATTGGAGTTGAAAATATGAGTAGGACTGTCGGTGTCTAACATCCATCCACTATTTGCATCTAAGGCTAATGTGATGTCAATAATCGGATAAATATGAAGCATAAATGAGGGTCATGCCTTTCTTTTCAGTTCTGGACAATCATTCTTCCAGTGTCCATACTTCTTGTAATATAGACATTCATCACGAGCTACTTCTGGTCATGCACTTTTACGCTTCTTGGAGTTTTTCTTTGAAATCTTCTTCTTCCCCATTTTGATTTTTTTGACATCTCAGAAGTCTTTGAAGAGCCAGCTCCACCACGGAGGTATAAAATGGAGTTGCATTTCCTCAAATCATGCTCCACCCTGCATAACATGCTATGAAGTTCTTCATAGATGGCTTGCATCGAATGTATATGGAAGTTTAACATGAAGCCAGCATAAGTACCAGACAAAGAAGATAGAATCAAATTATGGCCTACCCGTTCATCAATCAAAATGCCATGTCATTCCAAATATTAGATTCGGTCGATCATGTTCAAAACATGAATGCTGACAGCTCCTCTATCCTTGAGTGTAGCATGGAACAATTCCTTAGACCTCCGATAAATCTCGATTTCTTGATTTACCTCGAACAACTCATTGAGTGTTCACATAATGTTCCAAGCATCTGTTGCCTCTATGTACTATCTGAGTAAATCTAGAACCATCAATCCTAAAATGTAGGATTTCACCCTAAGGTTATCATCCTTCCATTTTCAAAAATTTCTCGCTCTTCAGGAGTAGAGTCTGGATCGATTTCAACAGACAATATATTGATAGTCACATAGCTTAACTTTTCGAACTCTAATACAAGACGAATGTTCATTTCCCATTTGAAATAGTTCTAGGCTCCTTTTAGTTTATTAGAATCCAAAAGTCGCATTAATATATTTGCGGCAGCCATCTACAAGACAATATTTTAAACAGTAGCATAATATTTTTTTCATTTCAAAATAATAACATTAATTGATTATGGAATTTTAAATCTATTAGTGCCATCCAATTACTTTTATAATTCCATAATCTCCCATAAAGAAAAAAAAATAGAAATTTGACTATCAAAATTCATAGCGGGAAGTGGATCCTATGACATTTACTCCAGCCTCACACTATCGACGGTCTTGACCTTTATAAACGCATTAGGTATCCAAGGTTAATCACATTCATGTGACTCCTAGTTTGGTCCTGAACCTTTTCATATCTTCACGCTACATCTAATGTTTTACCGGAGCGACCTAAGTTCCGAGCATTTATACCCTTACAATAATGACGGTCATGGATATAAGTAGTAAAACTCATTCATCTCCGTATTGACAAGACGAACCTTCTAATAATGCACCAAAATTACTAATATTATTACTTAAAATAAAGTAATCACCTAATCATAGGAGATTTATGACAATCAAGTCATTAACATGCTTGGGTCAAAATTAAAAATTTAATTTAAAAACATGCAATGCATATCCAATATGACTTATGTATAATTAAATTAAAATTATCGTGGTATAGATTCAAAACACATATGTTTTGTGGTTAAGACCTGTGCCGATACTATTCTGTTGGGGCAGTTGTGGGACCCCTAGGGTCAGATCGGTGGCCCCCGCAGTAAAAGTGGGTCTAACCCATGGATATCTAACATAGGTGTTTTTTTTAAATATTATGGAATGTTATATTTCGTTACGAGTCTGTAGGAAAAAAAGGGACTGAATTAGAGTCTGAAAGCTCAAGAACAAAGAAAAACAAGTTTGAGTACGCGCAATGCGCATTTTGCGCTTTTTTATTTGTTTAGACTTTAGAGCTTTCCTTCAGCTCTCTGGAAAGAAAGCTGAAGGAATTAGGGTATTGTACCCTAATTCTTTTCGATCTTCCCTAAATATTTTTAAAATACCCAAAATTAATTTTTAACATCAAAACCAACATCAACACATGTTATAGAACAAAAATAAAAATTTTCAAAATATCAAATATTTTTACAAAAACATAAATTTATTCTAAATGTACACTTGTGTAAATTTTGAATCCAAAACACAAACCAAATTAGAATCCCACAATGAAATGACTGATGAACAATTCTATGTCACTCAAAGGTGGTAAAATGATTCTAGAATGGTAGTCATAGCTCCAAGCTATAATCTAGAGTTCTAAACTCTTATTAATTGTTCCATGTCTAACATGAACATTTTGACCCAATTACAAGTATATTGTGTTTATACTTCCAAAGCATCCTAACACAATTAATTAGCCTAATTTCAACATCAAGCCATGTTACATAATTCATCACTATATATCTCACTAATGAAAACTCACTAATGATAAACATAGCTTTTGGAGAAGATCAAATTTACCTAGCAAGATTAATTCAAAGATCCAATCTACTCCTCCTTGTTGAAATATTGTGGAGAAAATCCAAAGTTAGCAAGCTTGGCTCCAAGATCTAATCTTGATTTCAATACTAGCAAGTTTCATTCCAAGATCCAATCTTGATTTCTTATAATTGAAATGTTGTGGAGATTTCACAAAGCTTCTCTAAACACTTCTCTAACTTTGACTAATTTCTCTAATTTTTGCTTGTATTTAGCTTTCTGAAGCTTGATTAAAACTTTTACTCAAGCTTGCTATTTATAGCAAAACTTAGGTAATTTTTAATTAATAAAAATTTTAATCAACTTTTATGTGGACTTAATCTCATTTGTCCAAATATGTATAATTAAGTGTGACTACTCACCTTTGTCTACCACTTTGATTTAATCCAATTAAATCAAGACAAAGTTTAATTAATGGATTAGTTACATGTGTACCACTTTGATTTAATCTAATTAAATCAAGACAAATACACCTATAATTACATATTTGCAATTATCAAAATATTCTCAAATAGTAGAGATATTTATGAATTTTCAATTAAGCTCTTGTGTAATTTTGGATTAATCCAATTAAACCAATTAGGTCAAAGTAAATAATCAATGTTATCCAATAACATTTGATTATCTTAGTTGATAATTATAATATCGAATATTACTTATTGTCAAAAATAATCGGCTACACAAGTGCTCAACGAGTACACTTCATATTATGTGACTCTCTAAGTTCAGACACGAAGCCTAACTAATATGTACGCAATTCAGCCACCTCTGAATTCGCGAAGAAGACGACCGACCTTTCTGAACTATACAAGTCGAGGTCATCACATATGTACTACATGTGCTAGGCTTCTAGGTTATAGGAATTCAACTGTATTCCAAAATCAACGACTATGAATATTTTCTTTAAGACTATGAATAGTAATACTTATCCCAATGTCGGACCACCTAATGTCCAGTATTACTACAAGACTATTCTAAGGTCGATGTCATTCTTAGCATATTGATACATCAATCTAATATGCATAATGACGATACCATTAATAAGGTATGAAATGAAAATGTAGTTATTTTATTAATAAATAATAAAATAAACAATACATTATTCAGATTGGCGCTCCAAGTACCAACTCCAACACTTAGCAATTATCATAAATGACATATCACGACATGGAGCACAATCTGCCAATTACCACAATCATAGTAGTTGCAATCTAGCAGAACGTGGGGTGCTGATCGATCCACTGGTTATCGGCAACTACATATACGACTGGAGCGGTTGTCACAGTTGGTAAAATATGAAGCAGAAAGTTACAAAACATGGGATTCAATCGTTTAAACAGTCACCAGGTAGTTGTCTGCGCCACTATATAAACCTATGGTAGAGGAATTTGGAACAATCAAAAGACTCTTATTAGCAATGTGATTTTCTTTTATCTAGACTAATCAATTAAAATTGTGTGCTTGTGCCCTTTGGAGGTATTCCTCAATAAAATCATTCACCCATTTTTGGATTTTATTCCAAGAGATTTGAACCATACACACTCTCTTTTTGCTGTTCAATAACTTTATTATTAATTTTTAACTTTTATGTGAAAATCTTATAGTAAGGCAATGGTCATTTTATTTGTAAACTATATAATTTTTAATTTTTTTTTAAAAAAATGTTACAAATTGGAATTTTTTTCTCAGGAACCCATCCCCAATTCGAATGTTAAAATTGAATTGGGGCACGGAACCCGACCCGATTCGAATTTTTGTGTGTTTGGGGACGGATGTTCGCATGATATTATCATCCAGATCTAACTAAAAGATTAAAAAAAATATATCAACTTCAATCTGTGTTTTTAATTTTTATTGTCTTTTAGCCATGTATGTGTTTTTATGTGGAAAATTGATTCCCCCCCCCCCCCCGGAAATTGATTCCCCCCTCCTGTGCAGCCCCCTCTTAGGTCAAAGTAAATAATCAATGTTATCCTATAACATTTGATTATCTTAGTTGATAATTATAATATCGAATATGATTTATTATCAAAAATAATCGGCTACACAAGTGCTCAACGAGTACACTTCATATTATGTGACTCTCTAAGTTCAGACACGAAGCCTAGCTAATATGTACGCAATTCAGCCACCTCTGAATTCGCAAAGAAGACGACCGACCTTTCTGAACTATACAAGTCGAGGTCATCACATATGTACTACATGTGCTAGGCTTCTAGGTTATAGGAATTCAACTATATTCCAAAATCAACGACTATGAATATTTTCTTTAAGACTATGAATAATAATACTTATCCCAATGTCGGACCACCTAATGTCCAGTATTACTACAAGACTATTCTAAGGTCGATGTCATTCTTAGCATATTGATACATCAATCTAATATGCATAATGACGATACCATTAATATGGTATGAAATGAAAATGTAGTTATTTTATTAATAAATAATAAAATATACAATACATTATTCGGATTGGCGCTCCAAGTACCAACTCCAACACTTAGCAATTATCATAAATGACATATCACGACATGGAGCACAATCTGCCAATTACCACAATCATAGTAGTTGCAATCTAGCAGAACGTGAGGTGCTGATCGATCCACCGGTTATCGGCAACTACATATACGACTGGAGCGGTTGTCACAGTTGGTAAAAGATGAAGCGGAAAGTTACAAAACATGGGATTCAACCGTTTAAGCAGTCACCAGGCAGTTGTCTGCGCCACTATATAAACCTATGGTTGAGGAATTTGGAACAATCAAAAGACTCTTATTAGCAATGTAATTTTCTTTTATCTAGACTAATCAATTAAAATTGTGTGCTTGTGCCCTTTGGAGGTATTCCTCAATAAAATCATTCACCCCTTTTTGGATTTTATTCCAAGAGATTTGAACCATACACACTCTTTTTTTGCTGTTCAATAACTTTATTATTAATTTTTAACTTTTATGTGAAAATCTTATAGTAAGGCAATGGTCATTTTATTTGTAAACTATATAATTTTTAAATTTTATTTTTTTAAATGTTACAAATTGGAATTTTTTTCTCGGGAACTCGTCCCCAATTCGAATGTTAAAATTGAATTGGGGCACGGAACCCAACCCGATTCGAATTTTTGTGTGTTTGGGGACGGATGGTCGCATGATATTATCATCGAGATCTAACTAAAAGATTAAAAAAAATTATATCAACTTTAATCTGTGTTTTTAATTTTTATTGTCTTTTGGCCATGTATGTGTTTTTATGTGGAAAATTGATTCCCCCCCCCCCCCCCCCCCCCGGAAAATTGATTCCCCCCTCCTATGCAGCCCCCCATCTCGATCTCAAATTATAATAACACCCTTAGTCATTTAAATTAATGACTCTCTCTCTCCTTTTTTAAAATTTAATTATTTGGTTTAAATATACGATTTTTTTTCCTTGTTTTAACTTTTATATGAAAATAATACTCATACTCCTTTAAATAAATTATTTTTTGACTTAATTATTTTATTTCTTTATTTTATTTTTTAATTTAATTGTTTTATTTTATTTTTTTAAAATTAATTCTTGTACTTTTTTCTCATTTAATTTTTTTTTTTGTCTTTTACTTATTTAATAGTCTTTATATATTTATCAATTTAATTTTCTTTGGATTATTTATTAATTTATTTAACACTACACTCTTGTTGTTTAACTGGAAAGAAATGTACACTCTTGTTGGATTCAAATTTTATTGTAAGTTGTGGGATAGAATTGAACCAAATTTCATTACCAAAAATGTCATAACACTCGATAGATAAACGAGGAAAGAACGAACCAATCAACTATGAATAAAGATAATTGTTTGGGGAATTTTGTCGGCAATTTAATAGTTGTTTGAAGAGTTGGTTGGTTGCTACTTTCTAGAAGTACCAACAATTAAGAGGTTGCTACTTTCTAGAAGTACCAACAATTAAGAGATATGATTTTCCTTCAATGAATCTAATTTCTTTTGTTATACTCGTTATGGATATTTGTATCTATAATACACACATGGGGATGCTTGCTGCATGCAGTTACTAAACACAATCAACAACTTGCTGCACTAGTTCACATGTTTTTTTGGTAATCGGGATGTTCGTGCCAACTTACACGTACCTCAACTAATTCTCGAGATTTGTGTCTCGTGTCGTTAAAAGTTTCCCAACACATATCAATGTAAGTACTGACTTTTTACATTACTGGGCATGACCTTAAGGAAATACACATAATGAGATTCGAACCTTTAAGCTGAGAAAGAGCAAACCACTCAAGTTAAATACATTTACCACTGAGACAGCCCGTTGGGGTTTGGTTGATATATTTCTTTGGGAATTTAAAAGCACTGAACATTTAAAATTTCTCCTGTATTGCTGCCTTGATGTAGCCCCAATTGATATTTTTTTATCCATGGTCTAGTATATTTTACCAATACTATCAAATAGACAGATACTAACTAATTAAATTGATTTGAAATACTCTCTTCATTTATTATTTATATGAGATGTTGACGGCGGATTTTAGTCTCAGGGCAATATGAGAATATTACCCCAGAACAACCCTCCCTCAATAGTTAATTTGTTTGGTTATGGAGGGAACCAAAAACAAATTTAGCAAAAGACAGATAAATACACCAATCAACAAGGAGATTTAACGTGGTTCGGCGGATCAGATCCCACCTACGTCCACGGGCACAAAACGAATGATACCTTTATTACTGAGATATGCTTCTCTGATATCTCTTGTGTTTACAAGTCTGATGATAATGATATTGATACCCCTTACTTACATTTTCCCCTTCTATTTATAATAGTGAAGAAATCAGATTCCTTTTCCCATAAGAATTCCTAGTCGAAACTACATTCACTTCCCATATCCTATTAGGACACTGACTCATTCACTTCCCATATCCTATTAGGACACTGACTTATCAACTTTTCCCCATGAAGTAGGATAATTTATCTTCTTATCCGTAAAAATAGGATGTCTTATCTTCTGGAGCATATCCTGCCATATTTCTCGGTCTTCATGAGGTCGGTTACAATGGTCTTTTGAACTGAGAATGCTGTTGTCGATCTGATAATGCTCGATCATCTGATCTTAAGTGGTCGGGTTACCGATCTTAAGTGCTCGGCCCCCAACTCATGTGGTCGGGTCGGTATTAATGATCTCGATCAACAATGGAGTTGCCGTATTGCTTAAATATCATAGGACCTGAAAACACCACCAACATATGTCCCCTAGTTCTCGGTTACAACAAATGTACGAGTTGGTGCTGGGAACTATATAAAAGAGTGGTACGACTGATGAACTGGTGGCCGATCTTCGAAGGAGAAAATTCGTCGGCCTACACTTATCTCATCCTCGGTCTGACTCAGGTGTTCGGCCTGTCTTTCTTTCTACAGACGCGAAATTCCTTTATTGCCCTTCTGTAAACCATCCCTCGAGACGCGCAACCGTCACATCCTCTTAAATGCCCATCGGATCACTTCTAGGGTTTAACAAGAGCCTGCCACTTGTCAACCATCCGTCGTTCTCCGCCAAAAAGCAAAACAATATGACCGCTATTGCCAATTCAAAAGATGCCCAATCTCAGTCGTCCATCCAATTCTGAAATATCATTTAAAAAACGACACGTGGTGTATATCTGACGCTTTCGTTCAATCCAACGGCCACAAATGCACCGAACAGACTATAACAAAACGGAGTAAACACTGTTTGCCTTCTTTCACGAACTCTTCGATCTTTCCCAACCGCGAGAACTCTTCTCTTTCAGCTGTGACCAGTGAACTCAAAGAACGACCAGACCGCACCGAGCAATATGCAACCCTTCTAAAAGAAACAAGTAAGTCTTCTGAACGACCTTTCTGCTTTGCTTTTCATGAGTTGCGAATCATGCTCTCTTTTTGTGTGTTTTGGCTTTGTGTTGTTAGGGAGAGATTTATGGCTTGATCGATGTTGTTAGGGCATTTAGAACTCATAAGTTTAGTCTTCCCGGAATCCCAGGGTAACTGTGAAATCCCTGGCCGTTTTAGAAATTAGCTATAGACTGACCTCCTCCCTCTTTTTTATTTCTCGGATGTCAGGGATGTCTGACAACAGGTCTTCCTCTGCAAACCCTGCTAGACCTCCGACCCCCCTGTTGAAGAGCTATCCTCGAGCTCGGGGGCGCCAAGCATAGAGGACCTCGATACTACCCCACCCTTTCCGAAATTGAACAAGATACTAACCATCAGAGAATTCCTCGGAAGGACTTATAGCCCGGTGATTTCGACTGCTCGGCTTTGGACATGGACCGTCCTTCCAAGATAACTGAAGACGACCTAGCACTGCTCCGGCAGCGATATGACATTCTGATAGATATCTCTCTTGAAGTCCCCGGGATAATGGATCGTGCTAGTGAATCAAATATTTTGAAAATATTTTTTTACAGAAATACAAAAACCCAATTTGATTATAGGTTGTAAAGTTATACGTTGTGCAGGAAAATAGAAAAGCATGCAGATGAGAGTTCGGTGGCTCTTCTCCCGGCTTTCTTTGAGTGTAGACTACGGCTGCCAATTCAACGTTATTTCGCCTGGATGCTGGCCGAGATGGAGATCACCCCTTGCCAATTAACCCTGAATAGCTGGAGGATTTTGGCCGCGCTATATGTGATTTGGAGTCGGGCGGGGCTCGGTGAACCCTACCTCGAAGAAGCGAATAGGTTGTATCGACTGAAGGCCACCCAAGAACGCACCATGGTTGGTACTACCTTTCTGCCTACGCTGACTCGTCAAACATTGTCGGCAAACTCCCCGACTCCAACAAAAACTTCAAAGATTTATGGTTTTGGGCCACAGGAGATTGGGGACGGGTCCTGAGATCCTATGAAGAGGAGATTTCAGTCCCGGATATCTTCAGAGCGGGAGGTTAGGAATATAACCCTTAGTGTTCCTGCTCTTGATTTTATGATAGGTTTCTGACTTCTCTGACTCTTCCCAGCTTGTTGGAATGACGTTCCCAAAGTCTCTCATCAGGTCCGGGCGCGGGTGCGCTGGGCTCGGTGATACGCCGACCATTGGAAGAAATTAGTTAATGACGAGGCCTTTGTTGAGTCAGGCCTCATTCAGATCGTTCCTCCGAAGGTTCCGGGGCGGATAGGTAGGCTTCACTAACCCTCTAACCAATCCCCTTGTGTGCTTAGCATTATAATGATTTGAATTTGCTCAGATTCTGGACTGACCACTCTTTTTGCCTTTGTTTTTTTTTTTTTTTCAGGTATGTCAAGAAGGCCAAAATACCTTGATCAACTGGCTGGCGTAACAAAGAAAAGTGACTGTTGAGGCCAGAAAAGTGACTGAAGAGGCAGCCCCGTCGGCTACCCAAAGCTTATTTCCCCCTACCAGGGTATCGCCAATAGTCTCCACCCGACCGGCCAGCCCATCAAAAACTACCAGAAAAATGAGGCGTCTGTTCGGGGCAGAGAAAACCGAGCTGACTCGGGAGGTGGAGGAGGAACGGATCCTGAGCAAGAGTCAGCCCGTTAGGAAAGAAAATAAAGTGTCGGAGGGTTCCTTCAAAAAAAAGGCAACGTGATTCTTGGCTTAGAAGACCTCGGTCAGGACATCAGGGAGGCCACTTCTCATTTGGTGCCGGTAATCAACGAACTGGCCGAGGCGGTCCCTCCGGCAAAGATTCCGAGATACGAAGATCTCTCTCCCGATGATGTGGTTACATTGTTGTGCTCCCAGATGGCCAAGGTAGCCACTGTTCCCTTATTCCCGCTGTGAGTTCATAACTTAGTTTGATTTCTGATTTTCTGTTTCTTCTCGACAGGCGACCTACCTGGCGGCCAAGAACAATGATCTCCTCCTGAGCCTTTTATCCGAGGGTGGCCAAGCCCAGAGGCTCCAGAACCGACTTACTGAAATGGAGGCCGAGCTGGCCCGCAAAGAAGAAAACATAAAAAATCTGGAGCTAGCTGCTGTTAAGGCCCATACCACAAATAAAGCTTTTAGGGCCGCCGCCTCTCTAGAGAGGAAAAATGTTGATGCTGCCAAGAAGGACTTGGAGGCTGTCCATGCCGACAACAGGATCCTACAGGTGGAAGTGCGTAATGTTGAGTCCAAGCTGAGGGCCAAAGATGAAGAGCTGGTACAATCCCGGGACGAGTTTAAGAGGAAGGAAGCTGAGCTGGAGGCCGAGAGAGACGCAATCCGTCTTGAGGGGGTCAGGGATTGCGCTGAGATTATTCCGATGGTGTTGCCCGACCTGGATATGGGGCCTATCCACGCGGCCATTCGCTTTTGCAAAGGGGACATCTCAGAATAGGAGTTTAAAAAATGGCCACCCTCTTCTCCCGAAGAGGTGATAGATCCCGATCCCATTTCGATCGCCCCGGCTCTTGAAGAGGATTGACCTGAGGCTCCTGTTCTGGCCCCTGAAACCATAATTGTCGGGACCTCTCAGGCCGTCAGTGTGGAAGCCACTGTCATTCCTCCCGAGGTCGAGCCAATCCATCTGCTACCCGAGCCTATCGAGGAAGAACCAACTGCCATTGCGCGGGCTGATTTGTAAGGGGTAACCCGAACGGGGCCTCGTGTAATTCTGAACAAACTTTATTCACCTTGTAATAACCCTTTTCACGATCATATTTATGTGAATATTTTAATATATTTCTATTCCACATTTCTTTTTGGTCCTTTATAGCTTGCTCCGATTGCTTTCCCAAGAACGACCACTCGAGGCCCGACTCCGAGCTAGGAGAAACACTTGGCACTGGGGGAATGTTACGTCCTAAGTCCGAGAAGACAGACTCGGTGGGACGTAACCCAACCCCGAGCTGAGAAAAACACTTGGCTCTAGGGGAATGTTACGTCCCCAGACCAAAAAGCTGACTCGGTGGGACATAACCCGACCCCGAGCTGAGAGAAACACTTGGCTCTGGGGGAATGTTACGTCCCCAGGCCAAAAAGCTGACTCAGTGGGACATAACCCGACCCCGAGTTGAGAGAAACCATAATTGCCTCGGCGGAACGAATCCAACCCCGAGCCGAATAACCGAGTGGCCTCGGTGGAACGAATCCAGCCCTGGGCCGACTTAACCAAGAGGCCTCGACGGAACGAATCAAGCCCCGAGCCGATTAACCAAGAGGCCTCGGCGGAACGAATCCAGCCTCAGGCCGACTTAACCAAGAGGCCTCGACGGAACGAATCCAGCCCCGAGCCGACTAATCATTGGGACTTATTCAGAAGGGAAGTGAATCAACCTTTGAAGCCCTATCTGATTTGGCATGGACGTCCCCTTACCAGACTAGCGAAAACCAAAAACAAAACTTTAAGAAAATAAGATCAAAAAACGGGGGTGACTTAACACTTATCCCAAAGCAACAGCACGGATGCCTCAAAACAGCGTCCCGTCTGAGGTCTCCAAAACACAATTCTGAATCTTTCAATTCAGAGTCCCGGCGAACCAGGATTTGGATCAAAGAGCGTTTAGGATGGTAAGGGCACATTCCTCTATACGTCAGGTCACTATGGAGCCAGCGTTTTGTTTGAGGGCTCCTCCTTACGACGCTGGAGCAAGTATACGCCACGAGGGTGTAATCCTTCCTCGTGCTATGCTTCTCACGGATTCGAATGACCAAATAGGTAGGGATCAAAGAGTTTCTGAAACATTAAGGGCATGTTCCTCCTTATGCTCGGTAACATTGGAGCAAGCAAACGCCACAAGGGCATAATCCCTCCTCGTGCTATGCTTCTCACGGATCCGAATGACCAAATAGGTAGGGATCAAAGAGTGTCCGAAACATTAAGGGCATGTTCCTCCTTATGTTTGGTAACACTGGAGCAAACAAATGCCACGAGGGCATAATCCCTCCTCGTTCTATGCTTCTCACGGATCCGAATGACCAGACAAAACATACGGGAACACATTCCCTGCAGCCGTATTTTCCCAACTGGCCAGGCCGTCGAATCCACCAACTGATCTACCTTTGGTAGTGGGAAGCTGTCTTTCGGGCATGCTTTGTTGAGGTCGGTGAGATCCACGCACATCCTCCACTTTCCATTGGATTTCTTTACTAATACCACATTCGATACCCACTCCGGGTATTTCATTTCTCTGATAAAACCGGCTTTCAACAGTTTTTCTACCTCGGTAGCCATTGCCCTGCATCGTTCCTGGTTAAAGACCCTTCTTTTTTGCTTGACCGGTTTGTGTGATGGGTTTACTGCCAAACGATGATTGATGAACTTCGGATCAATCCCGGGCATATCGTCGTGCCCCTATGCAAAGATGTCCGGGTACTTCTTTAGACACTTCAGTAGGTCCTGTTTCAGGACCTCGTCTGAGTCTCCCCCTATTTTTTCACTCTTCCCAGGTCCGAAAAGTTCTATCACTTCTAATTCTTCGACTGCCCCTAGCCGGGCAACTTTCTTTGGCCGAGGACCCGGATCCTTACTTGCTTCTTCCTCGTCTTCATTCCCTTGCCTTTTCCGGGTACCCGCTTTAATGCAGAGGATTTCCCGTGAGAGGGTGGCAAAACAGCTCCGAGCCACCTTCTGACTCCCGCGCATGATTCCAATCCCTTCCCGGGTGGGGAACTTCAACTTTAAGTAAAAGAAAGACATTGCAGCCTTTGTCTTCATCATGAAAGGCCGACCAACAATGACTTGGTAACTGCTCATGCAATCCACCACCGTGAAATTTATCATAATCGTCCGAGTCCGGGGACGGGTTGCGATCGTCATTGCCAATTGTATCCTTCCCAATGGGACGACCGTTGAGCCCCCGAAGCCGTATAGAGGAGTCCTATCATCGGTTAGAGTCGCATACTCCACACCAAGGTCGTCCAAAGCCTCCTTGGAGATTATATTCACTGCACTCCCGGGATCTACTAGGATTCTGTCTACCTCAGAACCGCCGATTGTCGCCTTGATTATTAATGCATCATCGTGGGGGAAACACACCCCTTGAGCATCCTCATTTGTGAACATTATTGGCACTAACCGACCACCTTGTATTTTCGAGGCCCGTTCTGTTTCCAACACTTCCGACCCCTGAGCCCGGCTATAGTTTTTTCTTGACCAGTTAGAGTCCCCGGCCAGTGTCTTCCCCCCTGCGATGATATTCACCTGTCGGCAGTGTGCTCTCTGTCTGGCCGTCATAACTTCATGGTCAATATAATTATTCAAGTACCCATTTTGCGCCAGGTCTTCCATTTGCTCCCGTAAGTCTTTGCATCCATTCGTCGTATGTCCCCTCAAATTATGATGCATGCAATAGGATTTATTATTCCTCTTGTCTGGCGGGAATCTCCTGAGGTCAGGTTCTATCAAGAGACCTTTTCTCTGGATTTCCTTGACGATTTGCCCCAGTGGTTTATTCAGAGGAATGTATGCATCTTCCCCGGCCACATGGTTCACCTGGGTCGAGATTCTCTTTTCCTGGTCATCCCGAGGTACCGGTTTGAATTCCCTTCGCCTCGGAGGTGGTTTTTTGAACTCACTGTCTGGCCTGCGAGGAGCTTCTGCCCTCGTCTTCCTCTCCCTGATAGTTGTCCCCCTCCGGGTGATTCTCTCCTCATCTTCCAACAAAACAAACTTTCGGGCTGTTTCCAAAGCTGTGGCATAATCCGGTGTACCCTGGATCCTCAAGTGGGTCCACAGCTTTCCGATCTTCAAGGCCCCCTTCAAACTCTCCAAGGCCTCGAGCAACTCATATCCTCCGACCTCGAGCACCATGTTATGGTACCGCTTAATAAAAGCTTTCAGGGGTTCATCGTCCCCCTGTTTCATTAGCCTCAATTCCCCAATTGTCTTCTTTGGGACGCAGGCCCCCTTGAAGTGCCGAACAAATGACTTCCTGAGTTGCGCGAAGCTTCCGATGCTCCCTGGGGCTAGACTTCTGAACCACAAAATGGCAGATCCCCCCAAGGTTAAAGGGAATACTTTGCAAACGGCATCCCCTACTACTCTTTGGACCTCCATCAACAGGATAAAACTCTCAATAGGGGATTTTGGACCAGTGTGGCCTTTGTAGGGCGTCATGGACGGCATGTTGAATCGTCTTGGGAACTTTACCGACCTTATTTCTTCTGTGAGGGGAGATTCAACCTCGCCGTCCCGAGCATCTCCTGTATCCGTTTTGAGGTTTGCTTCCCACTTGGCCATTTCTTTTCTTAACCAAGATTTTATACTGCCATATGTGTTACCGTGCCGCCTTCTGCGGCATTCTTTACGTCTGTCACTCCAGGTGCGGCGTTCCTCATGGCATGAGATTTCCCGTCCAGTTTCACCATCCTTCATATCTCCCCTTCTAGTGTCGCGGGGGCCATCATAGGAAGAATCTGGCGACTGTCTCCCCTCTCCTTCTTCCCACGTATCCTCCGTTTGTAAATCTTTTCCTACCACTACGGACCTCATCCCGTAGGGACCCTTCCTTATCGGTTCATCGTCATCACTCACATCTGCGACCATTTTTCCTTCCGCTATTTCGCCTCTCCTCCGACTGGCTCCGGCTTCAAGCTTCTCATTATTCCTTTCTTCCATCCTCTCCAGTCTGTTCATCATGGACTTTAACAGGTTTTGATTTTCCTCCCTATATTTCCTCATATTTTCCTCTATTTTCTCCGTCCATTCTGCTGTTCAACTCCCCGACGACTGGCGATTTCCACCTACTGCCATCGTCTTACCACGCGAGCTGCTTTTCGTTGATCCCCATAGACGGCGCCAACTGTTGACGGTGGATTTTAGTCTCAGGGCAATATGAGAATATTACCCCCAGAAAACCCTCCCTCAATAGTGAATTTGTTTGGTTATGGGGGGAACCAAAAGCAAATTTAGCAAAAGACATATAAATACACCAATCAACAAGGAGATTTAACGTGGTTCGGCGGATCAGATCCCACCTACGTCCACGGGCACAAAACGAATGATACCTTTATTACTGAGATATGCTTCTCTGATATCTCTTGTGTTTACAAGTCTGATGATAATGATATTGATACCCCTTACTTACACTTTCCCTTTCTATTTATAATAGTGAAGAAATCATATTCATTTTCCCATAAGAATTCCTAGTCGAAACTACATTCACTTCACATATCCTATTAGGACACTGACTCATTCACTTCCCATATCCTATTAGGACACTGACTTATCAACTTTTCCCCATGAAAGTAGGATAACTTATCTTCTTATCCGTAAAAATAGGATGTCTTATCTTCTGGAGCATATCCCGCCATATTTCTCGGTCTTCATGAGATCGGTCACAATGGTCTTTTGAACTGAGAATGTTGTTGTCGATTTGATAATGCCCGATCATCCGATCTTAAGTGGTCGGGTTACCGATCTTAAGTGTTCGGCCCCCAACTCATGTGGTCGGGTCGGTATTAATGATCTCGATCAACAAGGGAGTTTCCCCTTTTTACCCATGCCGTATTGCTTAAATATCATAGGACCTGAAAATACCACCAACATGAGATATGATATGGACCGACAGCTTTGGTTTTGTTTCTTTGTAAAAAATTATGGGAAATGCTAATGAGTGCCCTAAGGGCACTTGTTAATGATCCATTTTAGGAAAGTTTTTATAGGAAAAATGAAAAAGTAATTAATATTTTGACAATTTTTTACTTTTCCCATAAAAGTGATATGAAAACTTACCAAAAATGGATCCTTAATGAGTGCCCTTAGGGCACTAGTTAGCATTACCCAAAAATTATTATTGATTTTGCTAATTTAACAGGACAAGGGATATATTATGAGATCCAGCTCCACAATGAACCAAGAAAAGTCCTCAATATTTTCAATTTTGGCCGAAAAACAAATATGTTTATGTTTCCGATATAATTAAAAAATAAAATCTTATTAATTATATATGGTTTCTGTTACAAACAGTATCTGAAAAAGATACCGATACAACACGCATAAAGAAATTAACCAAATTAATTTTACAAATTTCCATGAAGAACGAGTTATAATGTCAATGAAGCTCAACAAGTTTTCAAATTAAAGACGATGGCCCCAATCATAGGGGGAAAACTAGGGGTGGGCATCAGATCGGATCAAATCCGATTCGATCCGATTATCAAATCCGGTCGAATTGAGTTGGTCCGGTTCGACGGATTTCGGATCTGATCGGATTTTATCCGATCCGATCCGAAATAATTCGAATTTTTTTTATTTAATATGCAAAACGACGTCGTTACATATTAAATAAAAAAAAATCGAATTATTTCGGATCGGATTTTATCCGATCCGCTCGATTTTTTTGACTCAAAACCAGATTATGCTTGCAGTTTGTGGTCATGTTGTTTGTACTGTGTACCGAATTCGGATCGGATCGGACCAATCCGATCCGAAATAATTCGAATCGGATCAGATTGAGTTCGTTAAGATGATCTGATCCGAACGAATCAAATATCTCAGAGCATTTCGGATCGGATCGGATTCGGATTCGGTTCGATCCGATCCGAATCTGAATCCGATAATGCCAGGCTAGGGAAAACACACTATTTTGTTAACACATGAGGGCTGATCTTGTTTGCTGATTGTGGGCGCAAGCCCTATTTTTCTACCTATTTATGGGCCTATGCTACATCCACTTTTGGTTGGGTGTTGATTATTGATCAAATTTCTTGGGATTTAGTAAAAATGACTAACCAAAGATAATATCATTTTTTCTGTGATAATTAATAATAATTTCTCGAATCTTAGTTAAAAAAAACAACAAATAGTAAAGTAAAATAATAAACGAATCCTAAATGAATAAAGGAATCAGTAAGTTTAAATTCGTATTCGAATCGAATTGACACATTTATTAAATGAATCCATTTTTTCAAATCTGAATTGTACGAATAAACGAATCATAACCTAAATTGCCACCCCTAATCATTTCATATAATAATTATACATGATTAACACTAAAAAAATGTACATTTATTAAAAGGTAAATTAATTATTTTACACTTGTAGTTTCATTAATCCCCTTAATTGACCACATTTGTAAGTTAATAATTAAATTTATGTTTTATATATTTTTATTGTGATTTTTATTTATTGTGTAGGTAAAATATTGTTTCGGATGTTCAACAGGAAAATGGACATGAAATCTGAATTTCAAGACCAATAAACCTAAAAGGACGTGACAGCTAGATTCAAAACGGACTTGGAAAATATTCACCGTGTTTAGATTGACGAAAAAAATGAGATTATGATGTATTTAACTACACATATATTTTATATAAATATATAAAACAAAACAAAGCAAAAGCAAAAGCAAAAAGTCAAAAGAATAAAAACAAACAGAAAATGATAAAACAGAAAAAAAAAAAAAAATTTAATTGCAATTGCTTTCCACCTTTCGGTGGAAAGCAATTGCAAGGTTTGCTTGCAAATTGCAAGCTCGCAAGAGGTGTTGAACACCTCTATAAATAGATGTGCTCAGCGTCTCATTTTCCTCAGTAAATTTTCCACATGTCTCTCTTGAAACTTTATGGGATGAGCTCTTGTGTACATTTTTTCCTTTATAATTTATTTTTCTTTTATTAATAAAATTATGAGTGTTTTTATTTATATCGTGTTCTGCTAATTTGTATCATGTTGGGGTAAAAAGTGAAACTAATGGTATGAAAATATATGTGATTTTTATTATATTATATTATAAATTATGATAATTTTCCAAATAAAATTCATATTATTTCCAGTTTATTGAGGACTCTTGACTAGTTATAAACAGTCCCTGATTGACACAGATAATACTTGAATCCCATAAATGAGAGATAGTGTACTATTAAAGATCTGGATTAATTATACACAATACGGTTCCGTCTATATGGCTAAGGGTGTGCATCGGT
Organism: Zanthoxylum bungeanum; assembly: GCA_019454045.1. Classification (NCBI taxonomy): domain Eukaryota; kingdom Viridiplantae; phylum Streptophyta; class Magnoliopsida; order Sapindales; family Rutaceae; genus Zanthoxylum; species Zanthoxylum bungeanum. The sequence continues at coordinate 15,368 of SKCR01028727.1, read as the reverse complement.
CGGTTCGGTCCGTTAATCCTTGATTTTTTAACCAAACCGAAATTTTTCGGTTAAGTAAATGTATAACCGATTTAACCATATTATGACACATAACCATTAACCAATTTAACCATTATATTTCGGTCGGTTTTGGTTAATTCGGTTATTAACCAGTCCAACAAATATAAATTCATCAACTCAACATTCAACAAAGCAATTTAACACAAATATAAATTCATATTCGTCAAATTTAATATTTAACCAAATATTATGATATTTTGGGTTTCATAATAGCCAATAATTTAATAATTTTTGGTTTTAAAATTTATCTAACAATCGGTCTATGAAATTTTGTTATTTACTTATTTAGGGTTTTGAAGCATGTATATATTTTGGTTAATCGGTCGGTTCAGTTATACGAATCTCATAACCATAACCGAACTGAATAACCGAAAAAATTAAAAATTTTAACCGTAAAAACCGATTTAATCACAATAACCGAACCGTTATAAAAAATGGGTCGGAACGGTTCGGTTAATCGATTAAAACCGATTAATGCACACCCCTATATATGATTGGTGATGAACATTAAAAAGTGTCCACTTAATAAAAGAGAAATTAATCATTAACATTTATAAATTCATTAATCCCTTTATTTAACACATTTGTACAATAATAATTAAATTTATATTTTATGAATTTTTATTATAATTTTTAATTCTTGTGTAGATAAAATATTATTTTGGATGTTCAACCAGAAAATAGATGTAAATATGAAACCTTGAATAAAATATGTCAAAGTGAGTTAATTTTGGTGATAAAGCAAAGCATATGTGAAATGAGACAGTGGCACCCATCACATCACATGGGACACCTTATTATTTGTCATTTTACATGTGATCTATGGCCTGAAGAATAAAGTTAATGGAAATGGCAAGCAATTGCAACAATAATGCCAGCTTTTAGACTTTCACGTGAAGTGGCCACCATAATTTGAAATTTGCACGCAATTTATTGAGGGAAGCTTTGCAAAAGGTGCTGAAGCACCTCTGTAAATAGAGGGTGCTCAGTGCTTTAGATTTCATGTTTTCTTTCAAAGTTCTCTTATAAAATTTGAGAGAATATGTATTGTTTGTTTTATTTTTTAAAGTTTTCTTGTAATTTTTTTTTTCTTTCAGTAATAAAATTATGCATGTTTTTATTCAAATCATTAGTAGCTAATTTTGTCATATTAAGGTAAAAGGTAAAGCTTTTAATATGAAAATATAGATTAATCTTATTTATATTATAATATATAAATTGTAATCTAATGATTAATATTTAATTTAAATTTGGATTAATTATGACAAATTTTGTTACCGTATATATGGCTGATTTAATTGATTTGGCATAATTGAGTACCTGACTGGATTTGTTATAGAAAAATATTATCACCGTCTTTATGACTGATTTTATATATTTTGACATAATTAATTTATGAAATAAATTAACTGGGTAATAATGACATTTTATATATTATAAAAAGTAAGATTTCTAAATTTGAAATATTAAAATTGGATCATCTAGCCCTATCATTTTAATTTATTGTTGCAGTTCAATTTAAAATTTATCAATCACTTCAAACAATTCAACTTTTTTTTCTTTTCACTGGAATTACTATTTTATTTTTCTAAATATATTCCATATGAATCTACCGCGGACTTACCAGGTTATTTAATTACTTCGACACTCTTATGCTTGGGAGTAAAGAACCACTTTGTGATTGTGTCAAGTTTTTGACACCGTTGCCGGGAAATATAATTTAGTAGATAAAATAATAATTTTTCTTTTTTTTTATTTTTTTATTTTTATTTTTCTTTATTTTAAATCTATTCCTTATGAATCTACCCCGAACTTACCAAGTTATTTAATTACTTCGACACTCTTATGCTTGAGAGTAAATAACCACTTTGTGATTGTTTCAAGTTTTTGACACCGTTGCCGGGAAATATAATTTAGTAGATAGAATAATAATTTTTCTTTATTTTATTTTTTTATTTTTATTTTTATTTTGTATTTCCTTTCTTTTTTTGTTGTATTTTATGCATCTTATTTTCTTTTTTCTTTGCATTTGTGTAGATCCAAGATGTTCTTATTGATCATAAATGAATCCTGAATCCAGACATCCCACATACATACAAACCTTGTACTTAATTCTTCAAGGTTACAAGAGACAAAAAAAAAAATCAATTAAACAGGATCTTGCATTTTGCCAAAGAATTTCTTGAACCATCATCATCTAGAGATTCTTCCATAATTTTTTGTGAGAACCTAATTTGAGAGATTGAGACAGTTAAACGAGAAATTCGATTGAGATCTAAATTGACAAGAATCAGATGACGTTTTTAGATCTAATCACTACATTTGTATTTTCTTTCTTTGTTTTTCTTTACTTTTGTCATTTATTTTTATTTTTATATTTTTCCACTTGTTTATTAGTTTTTGAAAGTATTGCATTTGCATATTTAAATTTTAGCATATAGTCTGTAATTAGGTTGCATGAGACATTGGTCTCGATCATCTAGCAATAGATTAAATATATAGTCTTTATCACCTTCATCGTCAATCAAAATGGCAGAAAATCAAAATGAAAATTCATATGCTCGAGTTAAAAATCCAGATGATCATGAAGAAAAAAATCTCAGAATGGCGATCATAGTCATCGTAGGACACTCAGACAATTCATGAATCCCACTAGGACAGGATCACCATATTGCATTATATTCCCCCGGATGCATCACGTTTCAATTTTAAACCAGATATCATCCAACTTTTACCCACATTCCACGGTCTAAAATCAGAAAATCCTTATCAGCACTGAAGGGAATTTGAAGAGGTATGTAACACTTGCACATACCAAATTGCAGCATGAATATAATTCGACTCAAGTTTTTTCCATTTTCTTTAAAAGATAAAGCTAAAATTTGGCTATAGAACCTTAAGTCAGGATCCATCAGAACATGAGATAATTTGCAAGAGCAATTTCTAAAAGAATCATTTCCCCTCACAGTACAAACTCTTTTAAGTGGAAAATCACAACTTTTACACAATAGTCGGGGGAAACACTTTACTAATATTGGGAGAGATTTAAAGAAATATTGAATATTTGTCCACATCACGGGTTTGAAACATGGAGGCTGGTTTCATAATTCTACGAGGGTTTAACACCCTAAGGTAGATAAGTAGTGGAAATGATGTGTAATGGTGAGTTTAGGGACAAAAATCTTGAAGATGCACTAAATTACCTAGAAAACATATCAGAGAATGCACAATAATGGGATACAGTTGGCACTTATGAGTCGCCAGTAAAACCACATTCATCTGGTAGAGGTATGTTTAACCTTATGGAAGACCATGACCTTTCTATTAAATATGCATATATAGCTAAAAAAGCTAAGGTATTAAAAATGAGGAAGAGTGATCATGTCAAGTCAGTTCAAGAAGTCACGTGTCATATCTGTAATTCAAATGAACATATCACACAAGTTTGCCCAACATTGCCAACCCTGCAAGAATGTCTACATGACCAAGTCAGTTCCATAAACACCTTCAAGAGACCAAATCCAAACCCATACTCCCAAACCTACAATTCTGGTTGGAGAAACTATCCAAACTTTAATTTGAAGAATGATAATCAAGCACAAACATCGCAATAACCTCCATATGTACATCAGAATTATACACCATATGTCCCATCATTTAGGAAAACCCTTGATGATATCTTGTATGCATTCATTGAGAAACAAGAAGCCATCAATAACCAAAATGTGCAAACATTGATTGATATGAAATATAATTTCTCTAAAATCACATCTACATTGATCATTAATGAGAAATGAAAGTTTCATGCAAAACACAGTCAAACCCCAATAATCATAAAAACCCTCACGATGGTAGTTCTGATAGTCAATACATAAACCAAGTCAAATATATTATTACTCTTCATAGTGGTAAGGTCATCCATAGGCCTATTTTTAAACCTCACGAAGCTGAAAATAAATCAGATTCAGAGAGTAAGAAAGGGGTTGATGAACCATTACCTATCATTGATGATAATAATTTTTCTCATGCACCTCTATTTCCTCAAGCATTAAAAATAAAGAAATTGAACCATTCCCCAGATTTATATGAAATATTCAAACAAGTAAAGGTCAATATTCTTTTGTTAGATGTCATCCAACAAATATCATCTTATGTCAAATTTATGAAAGAATTGTGCACCGTTAAAAGAAAACATCAGGTAAAAAAGAAAGCTTTTCTAGCTGAACAAGTAAGTTCCATTCTCTCAACCAATAATGCATTAAAATACAAGGACTTTGACTGTCCAACTATTTCATGTATGATTGGAAATTAAAAAATTGAACATGTTTTGCTTGATCTTTGAGCCAGTGTCAATTTGCTTTCATTTTCGATTTACCAACAACGTAATATTGGCGAGTTAAAACCAACTTCAACTACTCTTTTACTTGTCGATAAATCAGTCAAGGTATCGAAATGAATTATTTAAGATGTGTTATTACAAGTCGATAAATTCATATATCCCGCAGATTTTATTGTCTTGGAAACACAACATGTAGCAGACAGTTATAAGCCAATTCATGTAATACTTGGTCGTTTGTTTTTAGCAACAGCTAATGCTTTAATTAATTGGATGAATGGAATCATGAATTTGTCCTTTGAAAATATGACGTTGGAGCTTAATATTTTTAAAATGTGCAAATAATTATACGATGAGGATAATGAAAACGAGAACTTGGAACTAATTGAACCAATTTTAGAGGAACATATTTAGGGGAGTTTTTCTGATCCCATAGAAATTTGTACAACTAATTTTCTTCAATCAAGTACGCAATTAGATTCAGATGTTCCTAATGATTTTTTACTTGATTCTATACAGGTACTAGAAGACGATGGAGAGAAATAAAATTTGGAGGAACTGAGAGTATTGGAAGAAGAAAAATGTGATGAATCACCCAAATTAAAATTAAAGAGTTTTCCAGAATGATTGAAGTATGCATTTCTTGGAGATGAACAAACTTACCCTATGATAATTTCTTCTTCCCTCACAAGCAATCAAGAATGTAAGTTGTTAAATATGTTGAGAGAACATAAACTAACAATTAGATGGACTTTAAAAGACATAAAAGGTGTTATTCCTTTGATCTACACACACGGAATACATTTAGAAGATAATGCTAGGACATATCGTCAATCTCAAATAAGATTAAACCCTCACATGAAAGAAGTGGTAAAAACATAAGTCCTTAAATTTCTTGATGTAGGAATTTATCTACCCTATCTCTGATAGCAAGTGGGTATTTATCTACCCTATCTCCGATAGCAAGTGGGTATGTCCTACACAAGTTCTGCCTAAAATGTCTGGAATAACTGTCGTGAAAAAATGATAAAGGAGAATCAATTCCAACTTGAATCCTATCTAGTTGGCGTATGTGCATTGATTATAGAAAATTAAATGACGCCACTAGAAAAGATCATTTGCCATTTCTTGACCAAATTTTAGAAAGAGTAGCAGGACATCCATATTATTGCTTTCTTGATGGTTACTCAGGTTATTATCAAATTCACATTGCTTTAGAAGACCAGTAAAAGACCAAATTCACATGTCTATTTGGAATATTTGCATTTATGAAAATGATTTTTGGACTTTGTAATGCACAATGTTAAGCATATTTAGTGACATGGTTGAGCATTATTTAGAGGTCTTTATGAATGATTTAATTATTTTTAGGAACTCATTTGATAATTGCTTGAATAATTTGGAAAATATTTTGAAAAGATGTGAAGAATGAATTATTTTGGGTCACGTTATGTCATATAAAGTTATTGAGGTTGACAAAATAAAAATAGAGATAATCTTTAAATTGCCACCACCAAAAACAGTCAGGGAAATTCGTTATTTCTTAAGACATGCAGGATTTTATATGAGGTTCATTAAAAAATTTAATATAATATCTAGACCATTATGTAACCTCCTATTAAAAGATGCAACATTTGAATTGACAGAAAAATGTCAAAAATCATTTGAAAAGATTATCAGTCTTTTAACTTTTGCTCATATCATGCAATCCCTCGATTGGTCTTTGCCTTTTAAACTAATGTGTGATATCAGTGATTATGCAGTTGGCGCAGTATTAGGACAAAGAAATGAAGGTAAGCCGTATGTAATTTATTATGCCAGTAGAACTTTAAATAGTATACAAATGAATTACATTACCGCATAAAAAGAACTATTTTCTGTAATATTTGTTTTGGATAAATTTCGATCATATTTAATTGGTTCCTCAACCATTGTTTATTCTGACCACGCTACTGTTAGATATTTGATGTCTAAACGGGATGCAAAGCCAAGGTTACTACAATGGATTTTGTTGCTTCAAGAATTCAATCTCACAATCAAAGACAAGAAAAGAACAGAAAATGTGATTGCAGATCATTTATCGAGGCTCACAAATGAGTCATCAATTGACACAACTCTTATCAATGACTTTTTTCCTCATGATTTTTTATTTTCTATAAATACAATGCCTTGGTATACTAATATTGTCAATTTTCTTACAGTATGAAAAATACCTTCAGATTGGAGTCACGAAGACAAGAAGAAATTTTTGAACGAAGTCAAAAGATTCTACTGGGACGATCCATATTTGTTCAAGTATTGCCCTGATCAGATTTTCCAACGATGCATATCAGACAATGAGATAAATGGTGTTATTCAGTTTTGTCATTCTGAAGCATGTGAAGGTCACTTCATATCTAAGAAAACCGCTATAAAAATCTTGTAGTGTGGATTTTATTGTCCCACCATTTTTAAAGATACACAAGTTTTTTTGCAAAACTTGTGAAGATTATCAAAAATTGGGATCCATTTCAAAAAGAAACACGATGTCTTTAAATCTCATCATTTTCATCGAAATCTTTGATTGTTGTGGAATATATTTCATGGGTCCATTTCTACCATCATTTGGAATTTTATATATTTTAGTTCCTGTCGATTTTGTCTCAAAATGGGTTGAGATGATTCCTTGTCGAAACAATGATCACAAAATTGTGATTAAATTTTTAAAAGAAAATATTTTAAGTCGATTTGGAATCCTTCGGGCCATTATAAGTGATGGAGGTAAACACTTTTGTAACAAGCCTTTTGAGTCTTTAATGAAAAAATATGAAATTACACATAAAGTTTTTACCTTCTATCACCCTCAGACAAATGGTTAAGTTGAACTGGTATATAGGGAAATCAAACAAAAAAGAAAAAAAAAAATTTATTGCAATTGGAAAGCGATTGTAAGATTTGCTAGCAAATTGCAAGCTCACAAGTATAGGTGCTCAGCGTCTCATTTTCTTCAGCAAAAATTTCCACATGTCTCTCTTGAGAATTTGTGAGATGAGCTCTTGTGTGCATTTTTTTTTGTTAATAAAATTATGAATGTTTTTATTTATATCTTGTTCTGCTAATTTGTATCATGTTGGGGGTAAAAGGTGAAGTTAATAGTATGAAAATATATATGATTTATTTTATATATATTTTATAAATTATGATAATTTTCTAATAAAATTCATACTCTTTCCAATTTATTGATGACTCTTGACTAGCTGTAGATAGTCTCTGATTGGCACATATAATACTTGAATCCCATAAATGAGAGAGAGTTGACTATTAAAGATTTAGATTAATTATACATAATACGGTTCTGCCTATATGACTGATTTTTATATATTTGGCATAATTGAGTACCTAACTGGACTTGTTATTGCTGGTTTCATATGTTTTGGCATATTTAGTACATTGCATGACTGATTATCGACATAACTAAGATCGAGAAATAATTATAATTTATAAAAATTAAAAATTAAAAATTATTTATATTTGAAATATCAAGAGTGGATCCCCTAAACCTAGTATTTTATTTTATTATTTTTATTTTATTAGTTGAATTATTATTTTATCCTAATAAATTTATTCTCTGTGGATCGACCATGGACTTACCGGATTATTTTATTACTTCGACACTCTTATACTTAGGAGTAAAGAACAACTTTATGAGTGTGTCAATACAAAAGTATACAAAAAATTAATATAAAAGTTTCTGGTGTGATGAAATATCTAGATCAACCCTAACAACTAGTTTGGTGCTAAAAGAATGAAATTAAAATACTGAATTAAACAATGCATTGATGATATATTATAAAAGAATATATTCATAAAGATATGTTTTTTACGGATATTCATAAACATTCATATCTAACTAAAAGATAAAGATTATGAACTTTAATCTATATTTTTATTATCTTTTAATACTGTTTGTAGACCCGGCCAACGGTTCGGTTCGGTTTCACACTTTTGTGGAATCGGGAACTAAACCGAACCGAACAGTTTCGATTTTAAAAAAAAAATTTAATAATGATTTTTTTAAAAATAAAATAAAAATGAGATTAAAAAAATTATTTTAAATTATGAATTTGAATTGAATTTAGATCACATTAAATTAAAAATAAAGTTCAAGAGCATTGGACTTAAATTTTTAAGAACTTAAGTTGCCTACGTATCCTCAAGGGGTGAGAGGAATCAAATCTCACGTAGTTCCGTTATATTTTAAAGATAGTTCCCCATTATAATTATTTACTCATCAATCATTCATCATCATTATCAGTGTCTGTTGATCCTTCAGCTCTCGTTCCGCTTGCACTTGCAGATGCATTGTCGAACAAGTCTTCAAAGTCATCGGGGGTATCTTCTTGTTGCCTCAGATCAGCTTGGGTCCAATCATCAACACATGTTGTTGCTTCTAAAGTGCTTGGATGTAATGAAGACCGTCTCGCTTCCAAAATATTACCTCATAAGCTGAAGGCTTGCTCAACCACAACGGTGGAAACATGTGCTGCCAACACCTCTTAAGCAATAATTGATAAAACAATATAGACATTTTGATGTCGGTTCCACCAGTCAAGTATTTGAAAAATTTTACGCACTAAACTTTCAGTAGGAAACTTGAAATTGATAGATAAATAATTATCTAATTCCGGGTTATTAGTCGTGTTATCCATATGTTTTTTATTTTGTTGTGGTAACCAACGATCACTAAATAAATCTATTAAATCAATTTATTTTATCTATTATTCTTGTAATATTAATTTCATCAATTATTCCTAAATATGTATAGTAAGCTAGTAAGCCACTATTCAACCTTCTATTTTAAATCTAGGATAAAAAATTGTGGCAATAGTATTAAAGTAATGAAATGTCTTTAAAATAAATCAACCATTTTCGCTTCATAACAAAATAGCTTCAATTAAAAAAACTCATTATGATCAGAACTTTCAGCATGGTCAGATAGAGTACCAACAATATTCAAACTTTCAACAAGAAATAAAATTATTGTAGGATAATAAACTCCGCTAAAAAAAATTTTAGCGTCATTAAAAACTTTTAAAGTTCTAAATTTTTTTCACAAATATCTTATTGACTAGGAAAAAATGTGTATGTTGAACATATTGGGAAAAAAATACATAATACATTTTTATATTGGAAAGCTGTTGGACAATTATGACCCATAGCATCACTAGTTGTACAGAACATGGTGTTGTTGTACAAATTAACTATGTGACAAAGGAAATTGCTCTTTTATCATTTGTAATTAGATTACCGGGATATATAAATGATAAAAGTCCATATGATTAGTTCCGGATTGAGATGATATGAGACAGTATCAATCCACGAAGGTTTAATCATTAAAACATCCCTAGTCAGAGTATTATCAAGATTGGACATCGATAATGCGGAATATACTAGTATTGCACTTGTGCGTGTTATGGGAGCATAACGACATAGTTCCTATATATTTAAGTATTGGATACTTATGCAAGTGTAATAGGAGGTTGTGTTTACCGATGGTACGGAAACAGCTTCGCTCTGGATAGACCCCTCGGAATTCCATTGGTAGTATGACTATGTGTCTATGGAAGTCTGAATCATGGTAGGTGTATTTGGTCTTAACTTGAGACTCGCACCACTAATATTTGCGACAATCAATATACTTTGGTTTTGGTCGTCCAGGGCTTTAACCGGTTCTGTGTACGCCTCTTCTGGGTATATTGAGAATCGTAGTGTATAGGTGTGATGTCAAAGATGGAAGTATCACTTCAGTCATATGGAGATGATGGTCACGTAGGATACATAACTGGTGCTCTTATATGCTGCAGCTATCGGGATATTATGACTAGGTCATGTTTATCCGATTATAGAGACTAGTTACCAGAGATCCGATATGTGTTTCGTATGGGGCATAGACAATTCCAGCCCCAGGCCTAGCACATGACATCCGATATTGGATCGCAATACGTAATACTGTGTATATTACGCCTGATATAGATTACATATTCCTTTAAGAATATTTCTGGAGAATTGGGTAGGCACGGTGCTTTGCTAGAAGCCAACCATGTCTTGTAAATCAGTAAAAATATGGTACTAGGTACGTACGTATTCAGATAGTCCGACGACCGGATTTACTGCCAATATATCCGGGGATCTCATGGGTCGCTTCCCGTAGATTCACTGATGACATATGACTCGCACATAATTAATCTGGGATTAATTAATTATTAGAGAGGAATTAATCTGGGATTAATTACGGAGATATTTTATCTGGGATAAAATATTATTAAATAGAGAGAACGATTAATTTTGAATTAATCGATAAAATATATATTCGATATATTAAACGAAATTAGATTTCGACGCGGAATTAAAATTGGATTTTAATTCGGGCGAACGTGTTAATTTAGAATTAATTCGTTAGCGACGTGAATAGTAATTTTGCTAGGCATAATTATTTAATTAAATTTGATTTAATTACGTCGCAACGGAAAATTCGTTAATTCGGAAATTAGCGAACCGAGCCCGAGAGTGTTTGCGGGCCCACTCGCATTTTGAATTTAAGTGCGGCCCACAAGTCACATCACGCGTCACATCACCTGTCACTTTAGTGATGGATGTCAAGTCACCTTTTGGTGATTGACAACCAGTCATTATCATGATGTTGGTGGTTGTGGGAACTAAATGTCATTTTGCCTCCAAAATTGATTTTAGCTTTTACCAAAATTTGGTTAGGTTTTTGGTATATGTTTTTAGAAAACAAAATACACACAACACAATCTTCTCTCTCTTTCATTTTTCTCATGGCCGAATGGCCTTCACCATTTTCTCTATTGTTTGCCGTGAGCCTAGGGCTTAATGGTTCTTGATTTTGTTTCAAAATCAAAGGTGCTAGCACATCCATGGAATCTCACAAAGGTGATAGGGAAACCATTCATGAGCATGGAATCCATTTATAAAGCTTGGAGCTTGGCACACAAATGGGACCTTGGCCGAAACTGGAGCACAAAATAGGAGCTTGGCCGAAAGCTTCAATGGAGCAAGGAAAATTTTGTGTTCATCGCATCGCAAATCCGATCAAAGTGAGTATTTCCGCAACTTTACTTTGATGTATTCACATGTTTTCATTGCTTAATTGATCTTGGGATGACTTAGATAATTCCAACAATGGTATCAGAGCCTTGATTAAGCATGAAATTGAATTTGGGTAAAATTTGGGTAAAATTGATTTGAACATGATTTGATGAAATTGTTTGATTGAGTATGCTTGAATGATGATAACTTAGAGTTATACATGATCAATTTGATGAAAATTGAATTGGATTAATTTTTCCCCCAATTTTAGGCTTGGCCGAAAGTTTGGATACCCTAATGTCATGGTAATTTTTGTTCTTTTGATCATTGGATGAGTTGAAATATTTGGGAAATGTTGATTTGAGATTCAATGGATTGAAATCGGAATTGGACATTAAAACCCCAAATTACGTGAGCTAGTAAGCATGGAAATGAATTGATTTTTTGATTCAATAGTGTTGGACATATGTTGATGATGATAAGCATGATTAATTAGTGTAAGTGGTATTTTGGAAATGTTAATTTGACTAATTAATTATGGCTAAAACACTTTAATTAATTAATTGTGAATTTGGAATTTTAGAATTTAATTAGTTGGGCTAAATTTGGAATTGGGCTAATAAAGTTCTATTTGGGCTTAATGGGCTTGGTTGGCCAAGTTTGGTTTAGGTTAATTGGTTGGATCCAATTGGGCCTAAAACCGTTTCTATAAAGTCAAATATAATAAAATAGGCATTTAAAATTTTAATTGGGCATAATGGGCCTAAATTGATTTTTGGCAAAGGGTGATTCATTTGCCAAAGTCCATGCCTTATAAATTAATTGAAAGCCCATTGGACTTTAATTAAATTGACATTGGATGTTAATTGGGCTTTGAGACCGTAATGATTAGATTTAGAATCTAAGTCGCAAAGGCTCATTAATAAAGTGTAATGATTTAATTTAATTAAATAAAGAATTAGTATTGAATACAAATTAAATTGGATTTAATATTGTAGTTTGATATAATTCAAATTCGTACTTTGAGTACTTATTCTTAAAACGAGTTTGACTTGCGCAAATCAAATCGTTGTTTGAACATTGGATGGTCATTAATTTCAGATTAAATAATTGGATTAGATTGATTGATAACATGCTTTGTGTGGAATACATGGATGTGATGTATGAATAATGTATATCAGATAGATATTAGATGGGTGAGGGCAATTTTGGAAATTGTTTTAATAAATTTAGAATTTATTAAAATGGACATGCGTGTCCAGCCTATTACCTCTTGATTCTTTGTATTTCTTTTCTCACTTATTCCCCTCAATGTAAATGAGGTTTCTTTAGAAGTGTTATGTAATAGGGTAGAAGTAGAATAGTGCTAGCGGGAGAGGGGAAATGGAGAGATTTGTTCTAGGAACAAGTTGTTTAAATATCCATCTGCATATCATTATTAATTTATTTATCGCGTCTATTATGCTTTTAGAATGCATGCTTAAGGGTGTATGATGAGACCTAATCAAAGATAATTAATTGGTTGCCAATTACGGGAAAAGCCCTCAACATATATTAAGCGTTTTTCCTTCCATTGAATGATTCATTCTCAAGATCCAAGATTGGCACTGGTTTGTTGGCCAAAGTCAAGACCTTTGTCCATCGCGGATGGGTTTGAATCATGAAGGCTTTGTTCCATATCGCATGTCTTGTCCAAGTTGTGATTTGTTGGCCAAAGTCAAGATCACTTCTTGTCCATCGACATCGATTACGAAGCTTTCCAAGGTCAATGGGTCCCGCTTAACTGGAATCATTAAGTTTGTTGTGCCAAAGCCAAGGCTTAGTTGATTCAGAGGAAAAAGGTTAGGAAAATATATTTGATATATTGGCATATATTGGATATATGTTTCGGATTTGGATGTCCACCTACTGGATCTAGGAATTGGATGGGATCCAATTGATCTTAGAGATCTACCTAGTTAAATATCATACAGCTTGTTGGCCAAAGTCAAGGTTGTGTGTTATTTAACGGGATCTTATCCCACTAGGAAACAAGGTTTCTCGAGTACTCAACAGAGGGTTAGAGGCTCGCCGAAAAATAGTGGGAGGCAAGTATTAAATTTGCAATTTCGTTTAGATACTTACCAATACGCGATCATTTCAATTTTTCGTCATTAAATTAATAAATCTTTATTAGTTGGACTAATATTTAATTGTGTTTTAATTAAACAATTGGACTGTATTCAAACTACTTCAATTATAGTTGATTATATAATTGGATTATAGTAATCAATATATTTGAATTTAACACAATAAATTATAGTTGATAATATAGTTAGACTATAGTAATCATTATAATCAATAGTACATGAAATCGTTGATTGGATATTTGGACTATAGCAATCAAGATAAATGAAAGATTAGCGTTTAAAACATAAACCTGGGTAAAAATGTCTTTAAACGGCTTTAATTTTCAGATTGGGCATAGAACCTCAGGATAGTCCTGGGAACTTAGAAGTTATTCTATTTGATAGAACAACATCTTGGGCCTAAGCCCGGAGTTGAGAAAATAGTAGAACATGATCTTTGGAAGATTCATGTGATGATAACTTTAGTGCTCAATCCTTTATGCTAAATGCAATGACACTTTAATTTTGTTGTCAAAATTAAGGATTAGATCATTGTACCATGATGATAAATTAAAGGATCTTCATAGATCTATTTTTAGATCTTACAAGTACAAATTGCAAAAGAAGCTCTTTAGCTCGTGTATGTCAGAGGGTACTTGTCGAGCACTAGGTGTCGCAGATGATTGCTGACATCGATCAGCTAGGTTAGCTGGGCATTACCTACGTGGCCGAGACTACTAAAGATTTGATCTTATAGTCTCTACCCGAAAGCTGGAGCAGGTTCATTGTGAACCAAGAGTAAACTCTTGGAGAGTTGATGGCTATGCTCAAGGAGGCAAAGCCAGAGCTTCTAAAAGGGGCAAAGGCAAAATCATCATAGTCTTCGGGGAAGACAAATGACATATCCCAAGATGTCTGCCTCAACTGTGTGTAAACGGAGTCATTGGAAGTGTGACTGCCTTATGCACAAGGCAGACATGAAGGAAGTGAAGAGGGGCATGGCTCCGGCTTCAAGCATGTTTGTCATAAACATGTTCACTACTAGTTTCAAAATTGGATTTCGATACTAGATGTGGTACATAAGTAAATGTACTGTTGTGCAGAATCTGCTGATGAGCAGGATACTGACTTCAGTTGAGATCAACCTATGAGACAGAAATGGGACGAGAGTCGCTGTTTTAACCGTAGAAACCTAAGTTTAGGAACTACCCTTCGGGTGTGTACTTAAATTAGGAAACCGTTATAATGTACCTAGTTTGACTAGAAACATTATCTCTATATCAGAGTATAACTCATTCCGGATATACCTTTATATTCTAGAACACTAAAGTGTTTTATTTTATAAAGATGATATTGAGATAAACACATTTGATGTGAATAACAGTATTTATATTTTGAATATAAATGAATCTCAAACGTATAACATGACAAACAAATAGCTCAAACTGATTTGATCAGATGAGATTTGTGGCATTGTTGTCTGTGACACATTAAACAAGACTCGTATATCCACAATTTCGAAGAGTGGGTACTAGGACGAATTTGATCCTATTCAAATGATGTCTACGAATCTAGTTTATTAGGCAAAGTGCCTAAAACACCTTTTACTTGGTAAAAGTGCAAGTGCCACCGATCTGTTAGCCCTCGTTCATAGTGACGTAAGTGGGCTCATGTCTAGCTAGGTTAGAGGTGGATATGAACACTTAGTAACCTTTACGGATGTGGCATCGTGTTATGGTTATGTGTATCTAGTGAAACATAAATCGGGAACTTTT